>JALJVW010002216.1:0-32217 GCA_024865655.1 Emberiza elegans
AAGAGCTCATTCTATTTCAAAGTAGACTTCTTGAAGATGGGAGAAGTAAGGGGAAGAAATCAAATTTGATTCTCTAAAAAATTACAGGAGACGTTAAAAAATTTCCAGCAAAAGTCTCAGTAGCAATAACAAACTACACTCTCATCTCAGCATAAGATTTGAGAGCAGGAGGAAGAAGGGTAATTTTATGCCCAGCTACCTAGAAGGCTGTCATGGTCTAAAATACTCAGATCTCAAAAAGTACTCAGCTTTTAGTCACTCCTCATCACAAAACATCTGTTATTCATGATTCTGCCTCATGATTTAGAAGCCAAATGGCTAGTAGGAGATTTAAGTACAGCCACTTGGATCTGGCTGACTAAATTTGAAAATTACTTCTGAAATTATACGTGTTTCTTCTGAGACCATCCTTGTTATAGCTCACTCATATAGACAGTCATCTGTTCTTCAGAAAATCTGAGTGATGTATAAAGAGTTTTGCAGAAGGTGGAAAACCCTTTTCCCTTAAGGTTTTAATCGAAAAAAGTAGTAGAATTCTTGTTCCTAAAAAACCAAATTTTGAGTAGTTGAAAATGCACAATGTAAAGGATGGCCAGCACCGTGGATGCTCCAGCAGGCTCTGATTGCTCTCAACTACCCTCTTCTTACAACCTCCTTCCCAATATCTCCTTCTCCCCATCTCTTTCTCCCTCCAGGGCTGCCCTGGCCACAGGAGCACACCTGATTGTTAACTTTATGCTTCTCTGCAAGTGGTCAAGAACTTTTTCTGGAGTTTGGCAGGGAGGGGGAGGTGCTACTGGCAGCATAATCCCAACACAGCCATGCTAAGCTCATCCCGAATCATGGCCCTACACTTACCACCTCACTGCCACTTTGATACTACTCCCTGCAGGCCCAGGAAATTCCTCTGGACTGCACGGACTCCGTTCAGCAGCACTCCCTTCAGAGGCATGCTGTGACTCTGCCAGCACCTTGGAGAAGAGGAGGAAGGAAACTCTTAGACCACTGCATCAACTAACTCTCAGGAAAAGGGTTAATTGGTGACCTGTTGCACCCTTAATTAGCAGCCTATGAGAAGCTTCTCCGGGAGCATCAGCACTTTACTCCTGCTCCCTCGCGCGTCCTTTGTACTTTTTGTAAAATGTAAGACTTTAGAGAGGTTTTTCAGAGGAATATTACACCGAAGGACAGTTGCAGGGTGGTCAGACTGTCCATGGACTGCTGGTAAACACCTTCTGACAAGAGCATTGTATAAAATAACCCTTTATAATTTCCAACTAACAGAAGCCGCGGTTCGGGAGCACACCGCTACCGGCACAGTGCTCTGCGACCGGCACATGCTGCTTTGCGCGAAGAAGCCGCTTCTTCGCCTCCGGGAAGCCGGAAGGCGGCACCTTCGAAAAGGCGAACAACCAAGCCGAGCCACACTGGGATTGTGTGCACAGCTTGCAAACTGATAGAAAACAGTACCTTACCACTCTCCTGCGATTTTATTCACGCTAACATTCGAATGCAAGTCGTTTTGGACTACTTTCTTTTGCTTCTTGCAAAACGCTCTGCAGAGCTCTGTGCACCTCTAGAACACGATAGGAGATGATTTCTGTACTGGCACAGTTTCTCCTTGCGAGACATAGTGGAAAAGCTTTTTGCTTAGGTGTAGGCGACAAAGAGGCGCTAAAGACGAAGGTACGGCGCTCGCCCGAGCTAAGCGCCGGTCCTTGGCTTCTTTCGGCAGAAGCCGCGCTTCGGAGCACACCGCGACCGGCACAGTGCTCTGCGACCGGCACAATGCTCTTTGCGCGAAGAAGCCGCTTCTTCGCCTCCGGGTGCCGGAGGCGGCACCTTCGAAAGGCGAACAACCAAGCCGAGCCACACTGGGATTGTGTGCACAGCTTGCAAACTGATAGAAAACAGTACCTTACCACACTCTCCTGCGATTTTATTCACTCTAATATTCGAATGCAAGCACTTTTGGACAACTGCCTTTTCCTTCGCTGGTGGTCGGTTACAAGATCTGCAGCACCTTTGCAGCTTCAGCTTCGAAATGCTGGGTTTTGATGTGGCAGCCACATGCTGCTCTCCGTCCTCCTCAGATCCACCACTTCAAGCTGAGACAGGAAAGATCAAATTCTTGTGAAGTCTCTCAGCAAGGTAACAGTTGATGTTATGAATGTTCCATTCTGCCACTTTTGAGGAATTCAATAATTCATGCCTTGGTACCATTCAACTGCTTTCAAGCATCTAGACAAATTCAGCTGTGGTAACAGACAGCAACTTATCCCTGGGAAAAGTCTCAATCCCATGACAAGGAACATCAAAGAAAAACCCTATTCTAGCAAAACTGAGCAAAACGTTCAAATATGTACTGATCCAGAACTTCCTTAGGTAGGATAATGCACAGTTTGCTGCTTCTGGGAAGGCTCGTGTCCCTTATCCCTTTTGCCGACACAGTCTGCCTGACACAATGGCAGGGATGAGATATCTGGGAATTCCAACCAGAAGGCCAAGTGCAGCCATTGATTCACTCCACTTTGGGATGGATAAAGCACAGGTTGAAATAAGAGGGACAATTTTTCTCCTTATCCTTGCTTGTCTGGCCTCCATACAGTTGGACACCCTGCCAATGAGGTGAAACCTAACCCCCAGTATTTCTGTCCAAATTTGTGCTTCTTTGTCTGTCATCAACTGCATGCTCTGTCTAAACCACATCTCTACAGAAATGTAGAAAAGAAGAAAATTAGAAAGTTTTTTTTTCTTTCCTTCACCCACATAAACTTTGAAAATTTTCTAAACCACATCAACTCTTCAAACCATTGGTATAAGATAATTGCTTCAAGAAATCTTTGAGAAAAAGTAACCCTATTCTTTCCTTTAGCATTTTGTTGATTTTTTTTCTATCACTCTCAGTTTACAACCTGAACCCAGGTAATCTGAGAAGCTTACTTATTAGTAGGAAAAATAGAAAACCTGTGGAAATTCAGGTTCTGAACCTTCTGGATGTCTCTGAAGAGGTTGATATGTGCGATGGTTCTTCCAAAGGGCTCCAATAGGTGTACATCTGACTTCAAGTCCTGTAGCCACCTTATATCATAGGGGTGGTTGGGGTGGAATGCTTTGTATGGAGTTTTTACAAATTCTAACAAAATTTTTGTGTGACCTGAAAGAAAACGAGAACTCTGCAAGAGAACAGCAGTGCTTAAGCCCAGAAAGTACAACTAAAATGTGTCTAACCTTTCAAAAGGTCTTTTGGGGTAGAAGACAGATATTAATGACCTTAAAAGTAGATGTAGAAAGACTTGTCTTTTTGGAAAAACTTTTGGAAACTGCCTAGTTAAAATAAAGAAATAAAGAAATAAAACCAAAAACTCCCCAAAAAACTCAAACAAACAAAAAAGAGAACCAAAGGAAAAAAAAAAAAAATAAAACCAAACCAAATCAAAAAAACCCCAAACAAAACAAAAAGCCAAACCAAAAAAAAAAACAAAACCCCAAACCAACCAAACACAAAACAAACAACCAAAACCAGTTAAATTCTTTTTTTTCTGTGAAACAGCTGTACTTCATAGTATCTCCATGGGCACTCCTTATAATGTGGACATTCTCTGATTGCTGCTGGGTTGTTCACTGCAAGCAATATAGATTCTCCACTAGCTTTCACATAAAACAGTGTCAGGTAGTTTTGAAACTATATCTGGAATGAATAAAAACGCTCTGTATACCCCAAGCGATTAGGAAAATATCAAAACTCAGCTCAATAGTAGGTTAATGAGCTACAACAAATGTGATGAGTATTTACTTTTGTTTTCTTTGAATGTTGTGCAATTGTAAACCAGAACTAATTTAAAATAGGTACAAAACCCAGGAAAAAGTAGATAAAGAAATATCAGCAAAATTTTAAAATGAAGCTTTGCGAGCCTTGAGAATTGAAAAGAGTTGTATTTCTAGAAAGATATCCTGTTTTCCTAAATTTGGATGTGAATTATCTAAAAACCTCATTTCCATCTTTCTTTACATACTTCATTTAGACTAGGCTAGGCTCTGGGTAGGCCTGTTTGTAGAAGTTTTGGTCCTGCTGCCAAGAAAATAATGTTGCTGGATGATCTTGAGGAAGGAGGGAGGAACTTTTGATAGTCTTGAGAGAAGAGGAATGATGTGCCTGAGCACATCCCAGAAATCCCAAAAGATTGAGGATGCCAACCAAGCACGTGCTATTCCTCCCGATGTTTTAAAGTCTGGACCTGCCAAAACTCAATGCTCTCTTCATAACCACATGGAATGCTCGTGATAGCCAGACAAAGGACACCTGCTCCCTGAAAAAAGACAGGGATTGATTTCTACCAAAAGTAGTTGCCCACAGCAATATGAGTTTGTTCTGCCTGTCATGGTTTTTTATTGTCATCAAATGGAACCAGAGAAAGTCAATCTCCTGCAGGATAAAATGGGATTAAGGTACTGCTGTTCTCCATCAGCTAAAGGATTTGGTATTACTGTTAGAGTTAAATGAGTCTAAAGTCCAGCTATTATCTGTATCATATACCTGGAATTTAAGTGAGAAAAAAATGACATTGAAATTCACTTAAAAATTTATTAAAAAAAAAAAAAAACAAACAACAAATAAAACTATGATAAGGTCTTCTTCTGATGAGATTGGTGAAAGTGACAGAGAGAAAATAACACTTGTTAACCTGTTAGAACTGCAAATCTTGCATCACCCGTCACATTACTCTGGCCAAAATAGTATTTTTGTAGTCCTGAATTCTGAACAGCAAAATATCATCATCACAATGCCTGACCAGGAGACTATATAAAAAAAATCAAATCAAATCAAATTTCAGGCTTAATTATAGCAATACAAATTAAAATGTATTGTCCTCTTTCATAGCCGAAGGCAATAAAGCATCACTTGAAGTGGCATTTATGAGAAAAAAACAGTTAGGTACTCTAATTTCAAATGAATAGGAGCAAGAAGAATTACTGAAACCCATTCTGATCTCCATTTTATAAAATAAAAGTGTGGCATTGCTTCTTATATTTTTATTGCCTGATGATTTTAAAATTGCAGAACCAGTGTACCCATGTTTCTGTCACAGTAAAAAAAAGCATCAATATTGTTATACCTTCTCTGGTGACATGCTTAGACTGGAGCATGTGCTAATAAGCTTTTTATTAAGCGTATGCTAATCAACATATGATGATTGAATGGAACTCCATCAATCTTGCAGCCATTTTCTCTGTGAAAAAATGTTCTTTAGGACATGGCTGGGAGAGGAATTTGGAAAAGACAATCTGCAGATTTTTAAAAACCTATTATTATTACCCCATTATATGTTTAAGAGTTACTTTTTCTAGTTGATTTTTGTTGGGTTTTTTTTTTTTTTTTCTGTACACATATGAGGTAGTATTTGCAGAAAAGCAAATGATGCAAGACAAGCTACTTTCAGGTTTATGGTACGTTGCTCCTCTCCAGATTTTCTGGCCACAGTCTTTCCTATTAAAAACCTCCATCTCTAGAGGAAAATGTAGAAGGCAAATGCCCATTAAAATTTTGCTGCCTGCTCTATCAAATAGAGTCATTTAATTGCATCAAGTGACTATCTAACTGATGCACTAAAATGATAAAGCTCAGTAGAGCCTCCATTTCACAAACATCTATGTTGTTAATCACACACCCTTAATAAGATGCACCCTATATGTCTTTGCAAGATTTTTACACTTTTTGCCATTTTGGATTACACGAGATTGCACCAAAGTTTGAACATTGTTCAACTTTTCAGAATTTGAATAATTTTTGTTGTTGAGTTGTTTTATCACTAGGAGTCCACTGTTTTTTTTATTACTTCACAGGAGTTAATATCAAAGAAACTTTCAATGAATGCTCTTTTGTGATGGAACTGAAATGAACAGAAAAGATACATTTGCTGTGTGACAGTGAATACTGTCACATTTCTTATGTCTACAATGTTCGGCATGAAATCAAGAACTGCCCACATCATGTATAACTAATCTAACAATTCTGCCCTTTTAACTGTTAGTTCACTACGTGCTGCATGTCTTGGCTGACTTTTTAATATTACACCAATACTCACCACTGCATCAGGAGGGTCTATAACCTGTTGGCTCTAGCAGGCCAATTCCAGTGCTGAAGGTGTAGATGACTCCCATTCTTTTGAACACCAGGTGCCTGAATCCCACCTTACTCACAGTGCAAACAGCAAAGCTAGGAACCCATAGAGCATTTTCTACTTAAAAGAGATGTCAGTCCTAAAGTTCTAGGCAGGGAATGACAGCATCACTCTCATGGTTAAAATTCAAGCTAGTTCTTAAAAGATGCACTGTTTTGGTAGTTATGATCAAATCTAAGTAGTACTGGAATTAACATAACAAGCCTCAGAAATTAAAAAAGACACTGAGACGAGGAAAACATGCAGCGTAAAATCTGCCTTGTAACAATATTTAATCAAAATCAATATGTTCATGTCAATTTTTCACCAGTGCAGATTTAACCCTCTGTTAACATTGAGATGCTACAGCTTAAGCAGTGCTAAGTAGGAGCCTGCCTTTCCCACTTTGAAAGAGATAATCTCTATCCAGGTTGTACCATCATATGAATGGACCTGTGTAAACATTGACGCATCATTAATTGTAGGTGGTGATTTTAGCCTTCTAATAGTCTTCTATAAAGCCAAGCAAAATAATGTCAGTCAGTGAAGTGAAACCTTTCTTTCATTTTCAAACCAAAGCCATTGTTTACAAAATAAAATTTGCATGCATCAGCAGTGTGGAAAGTGTTTTTGAAAGGGTGAATTTTATCTGCTTGGAAAATATTTTTCCATGGAAAGCATTTTCTAGGTGATTTACAGTGCTTTTTTTCTTCAAAGCAGAACAAAATAAAAATGCTGAAGAGCTCATTCTATTTCCAAAGTAGACTTCTTGAAGATGGGAGAAGTAAGGGAAGAAATCAAATTTGATTCTCTAAAAAAAATTACAGGGAGACGTTAAAAAATTTCCAGCAAAAGTCTCAGTAGCAATAACAAACTACACTCTCATCTCAGCAGCATAAGATTTGAGAGCAGGAGGAAGAAGGGTAATTTTATGCCCAGCTACCTAGAAGGCTGTCATGGTCTAAAATACTCAGATCTCAAAAAGTACTCAGCTTTTAGTCACTCCTCATCACAAAACATCTGTTATTCATGATTCTGCCTCATGATTTAGAAGCCAAATGGCTAGTAGGAGATTTAAGTACAGCCACTTGGATCTGGCTGACTAAATTTGAAAATTACTTCTGAAATTATACGTGTTTCTTCTGAGACCATCCTTGTTATAGCTCACTCATATAGACAGTCATCTGTTCTTCAGAAAATCTGAGTGATGTATAAAGAGTTTTGCAGAAGGTGGAAAACCCTTTTCCCTTAAGGTTTTAATCGAAAAGAGTAGTAGAATTCTTGTTCCTAAAAAACCAAATTTTGAGTAGTTGAAAATGCACAATGTAAAGGATGGCCAGCACCGTGGATGCTCCAGCAGGCTCTGATTGCTCTCAACTACCCTCTTCTTACAACCTCCTTCCCAATATCTCCTTCTCCCCATCTCTTTCTCCCTCCAGGGCTGCCCTGGCCACAGGAGCACACCTGATTGTTAACTTTATGCTTCTCTGCAAGTGGTCAAGAACTTTCTCTGGAGTTTGGCAGGGAGGGAGGTGCTACTGGCAGCATAATCCCAACACAGCCATGCTAAGCTCATCCCGAATCATGGCCCTACACTTACCACCTCACTGCCACTTTGAGTACTCCCTGCAGGCCCAGGAAATTCCTCTGGACTGCACGGAGCTCCGTTCAGCAGCACTCCCTTCAGAGGCATGCTGTGACTCTGCCAGCACCTTGGGAGAGGGAAGGAAACTCTTAGACCACTGCATCAACTAACTCTCAGGAAAAGGGTTAATTTGACCCTGTTGCACCCTTAATTAGCAGCCTATGAGAAGCTTCTCCGGGAGCATCAGCACTTTACTCGCGCGTCCTTTGTACTTTTTGAAAAAATGTAAGACTTTAGGTGAGAGGAATATTACACCGAAGGACAGTTGCAGGGTGGTCAGACTGTCCATGGACTGCTGGTAAACACCTTCTGACAAGAGCATTGTATAAAATAACCCTTTATAATTTCCAACTAACAGAAGCCGCGGTTCGGAGCACACCGCTACCGGCACAGTGCTCTGCGACCGGCACAATGCTCTTTGCGCGAAGAAGCCGCTTCTTCGCCTCCGGGAAAGGCGGCACCTTCGAAGGCGAACCAAGCCGAGCCACACTGGGATTGTGTGCACAGCTTGCAAACTGAGAAAACAGTACCTTACCACTCTCCTGCGATTTTATTCACGCTAACATTCGAATGCAAGTCGTTTTTGGACTTTTTCTTTTGCTTCTTGCAAAACGCTCTGCAGAGCTCTGTGCACCTCTAGAACACGATAGGAGATGATTTCTGTACTGGCTGGCGAGACATAGTGGAAAAGCTTTTTCTCCTTGCGAGACATAGTGGAAAAACCGCGACCGGCACAATGCTCTTTGGCGCCGCTTCAAAGAGGCGCACCTTAAAGGCGAACAACCAAAGCCACACTGGGATTGTGTGCAGCTCGCCCGAGCTACCAGCGATTTTATTCCGGTCAAGTCGTTTTGGACTACTTTCTTTTGCTTCGGCAAAACGCTCTGCAGAGCTCTGTGCACCTCTAGAACACGATAGGAGATGATTTCTGTACTGGCACGTTTCGACCGGACACAGTGCTCTTGCTCTTTGCGCGAAGAAGCCGCTTCTTTTCGCCTCCGGGGCCGGAGCCGCTTCTTCGCCTCCGGGAGGCGGCACCTTCGAAGGCGAACAACCAAGCCGAGCCACACTGGGATTGTGTGCACAGCTTGCAAACTGATAGAAAACAGTACCTTACCCACACTCCTGCGATTTTATTCACTCTAATATTCGAATGCAAGCACTTTTGGACAACTGCCTTTTCCTTCGCTAGTGGTCGGTTACAAGATCTGCAGCACCTTTGCAGCTTCCTGGGTTTTGATGTGGCAGCCACATGCTGCTCTCCGTCCTCCTCAGATCCACCACTTCAAGCTGAGACAGGAAAGATCAAATTCTTGTGAAGTCTCTCAGCAAGGTAACAGTTGATGTTATGAATGTTCCATTCTGCCACTTTTGAGGAATTCAATAATTCATGCCTTGGTACCATTCAACTGCTTTCAAGCATCTAGACAAATTCAGCTGTGGTAACAGACAGCAACTTATCCCTGGGAAAAGTCTCTCAATCCCATGACAAGGAACATCAAAGAAAAACCCTATTCTAGCAAAACTGAGCAAAACGTTCAAATATGTACTGATCCAGAACTTCCTTAGGTAGGATAATGCACAGTTTGCTGCTTCTGGGAAGGCTCGTGTCCCTTATCCCTTTTGCCGACACAGTCTGCCTGACACAATGGCAGGGATGAGATATCTGGGAATTCCAACCAGAGAAGGCCAAGTGCAGCCATTGATTCACTCCACTTTGGGATGGATAAAGCACAGTTCTGAAATAAGAGGGACAATTTTTTCTCCTTATCCTTGCTTGTCTGGCCTCCATACAGTTGGACACCCTGCCAATGAGGTGAAACCTAACCCCCAGTATTTCTGTCCAAATTTGTGCTTCTTTGTCTGTCATCAACTGCATGCTCTGTCTAAACCACATCTCTACAGAAATGTATTAGAAGAAAATTAATTTTTTTTTTTCTTTCCTTCACCCACATAAACTTTGAAAATTTTCTAAACCACATCAACTCTTCAAACCATTGGTATAAGATAATTGCTTCAAGAAATCTTTGAGAAAAAGTAACCCTATTCTTTCCTTTAGCATTTTGTTGATTTTTTTCTATCACTCTCAGTTTACAACCTGAACCCAGGTAATCTGAGAAGCTTACTTATTAGTAGGAAAAATAGAAAACCTGTGGAAATTCAGGTTCTGAACCTTCTGGATGTCTCTGAAGAGGTTGATATGTGCGATGGTTCTTCAAAGGGCTCCAATAGGTGTACATCTGACTTCAAGTCCTGTAGCCACCTTGTATCATAGGGGTGGTTGGGGTGGAATGCTTTGTATGGAGTTTTTACAAATTCTAACAAAATTTTTGTGTGACCTGAAAGAAAACGAGAACTCTGCAAGAGAACAGCAGTGCTTAAGCCCAGAAAGTACAACTAAAATGTGTCTAACCTTTCAAAAGGTCTTTTGGGGTAGAAGACAGATATTAATGACCTTAAAAGTAGATGTAGAAAGACTTGTCTTTTTGGAAAAACTTTGTGGAAACTGCCTAGTTAAAAATAAAAAAAAGAAATAAAACCAAAACCTCCCAAAAAAACTCAAACAAAAAAAAAGAGAACCAAAGGAAAAAAAAAAAAAAAAAAAAACCAAACCAAATCAAAAAACCCCAAACAAAACAAAAAGCCAAACCAAAAAAAAAACAAAACCCCAAACCAACCAAACACAAAACAAACAACCAAAACCAGTTAAATTCTTTTTCTTTTTTTCTGTGAAACAGCTGTACTTCATAGTATCTCCACGGGCACTCCTTATAATGTGGACATTCTCTGATTGCTGCTGGGTTGTTCACTGCAAGCAATATAGATTCTCCACTAGCTTTCACATAAAACAGTGTCAGGTAGTTTTGAAACTATATCTGGAATGAATAAAAAACGCTCTGTATACCCATAGCGATTAGGAAAATATCAAAACTCAGCTCAATAGTAGGTTAATGAGCTACAACAAATGTGATGAGTATTTATTTTTTGTTTTCTTTGAATGTTGTGCAATTGTAAACCAGAACTAATTTAAAATAGGTACAAAACCCAGGAAAAAGTAGATAAAGAAATATCAGCAAAATTTTAAAATGAAGCTTTGCGAGCCTTGAGAATTGAAAAGAGTTGTATTTCTAGAAAGATATCCTGTTTTCCTAAATTTGGATGTGAATTATCTAAAAACCTCATTTCCATCTTTCTTTACATACTTCATTTAGACTAGGCTAGGCTCTGGGTAGGCCTGTTTGTAGAAGTTTTGGTCCTGCTGCCAAGAAAATAATGTTGCTGGATGATCTTGAGGAAGGAGGAACTTTTGATAGTCTTGAGAGAAGAGGAATGATGTGCCTGAGCACATCCCAGAAATCCCAAAAGATTGAGGATGCCAACCAAGCACGTGCTATTCCTCCCGATGTTTTAAAGTCTGGACCTGCCAAAACTCAATGCTCTCTTCATAACCACATGGAATGCTCGTGATAGCCAGACAAAGGACACCTGCTCCCTGAAAAAAGACAGGGATTGATTTCTACCAAAAGTAGTTGCCCACAGCAATATGAGTTTGTTCTGCCTGTCATGGTTTTTTATTGTCATCAAATGGAACCAGAAAGTCAATCTCCTGCAGGATAAAATGGGATTAAGGTACTGCTGTTCTCCATCAGCTAAAGGATTTGGTATTACTGTTAGAGTTAAATGAGTCTAAAGTCCAGCTATTATCTGTATCATATACCTGGAATTTAAGTGAGGAAAAATGACATTGAAATTCACTTAAAAATTTATTAAAAAAAAAAAAAAAAAAAACAACAAATAAAACTATGATAAGGTCTTCTTCTGATGAGATTGGTGAAAGTGACAGAGAGAAAATAACACTTGTTAACCTGTTAGAACTGCAAATCTTGCATCACCCGTCACATTACTCTGGCCAAAATAGTATTTTTGTAGTCCTGAATTCTGAACAGCAAAATATCATCATCACAATGCCTGACCAGGAGACTATATAAAAATCAAATCAAATCAAATTTCAGGCTTAATTATAGCAATACAAATTAAAATGTATTGTCCTCTTTCATAGCCGAAGGCAATAAAGCATCACTTGAAGTGGCATTTATGAGAAAAAACAGTTAGGTACTCTAATTTCAAATGAATAGGAGCAAGAAGAATTACTGAAACCCATTCTGATCTCCATTTTATAAAATAAAAGTGTGGCATTGCTTCTTATATTTTTATTGCCTGATGATTTTAAAATTGCAGAACCAGTGTACCCATGTTTCTGTCACAGTAAAAAAAAGCATCAATATTGTTATACCTTCTCTGGTGACATGCTTAGACTGGAGCATGTGCTAATAAGCTTTTTATTAAGCGTATGCTAATCAACATATGATGATTGAATGGAACTCCATCAATCTTGCAGCCATTTTCTCTGTGAAAAAATGTTCTTTAGGACATGGCTGGGGAGGAATTTGGAAAAGACAATCTGCAGATTTTTAAAAACCTATTATTATTACCCCATTATATGTTTAAGAGTTACTTTTTCTAGTTGATTTTTTTTTGTTGGGTTTTGTTTTTTCTTTTCTGTACACATATGAGGTAGTATTTGCAGAAAAGCAAATGATGCAAGACAAGCTACTTTTCAGGTTTATGGTACGTTGCTCCTCTCCAGATTTTCTGGCCACAGTCTTTCCTATTAAAAACCTCCATCTCTAGAGGAAAATGTAGAAGGCAAATGCCCATTAAAATTTTGCTGCCTGCTCTATCAAATAGAGTCATTTAATTGCATCAAGTGACTATCTAACTGATGCACTAAAATGATAAAGCTCAGTAGAGCCTCCATTTCACAAACATCTATGTTGTTAATCACACACCCTTAATAAGATGCACCCTATATGTCTTTGCAAGATTTTTACACTTTTTGCCATTTTGGATTACACGAGATTGCACCAAAGTTTGAACATTGTTCAACTTTTCAGAATTTGAATAATTTTTTGTTGTTGAGTTGTTTTATCACTAGGAGTCCACTGTTTTCTTTTATTACTTCACAGGAGTTAATATCAAAGAAACTTTCAATGAATGCTCTTTTGTGATGGAACTGAAATGAACAGAAAAGATACATTTGCTGTGTGACAGTGAATACTGTCACATTTCTTATGTCTACAATGTTCGGCATGAAATCAAGAACTGCCCACATCATGTATAACTAATCTAACAATTCTGCCCTTTTAACTGTTAGTTCACTACGTGCTGCATGTCTTGGCTGACTTTTAATATTACACCAATACTCACCACTGCATCAGGAGGGTCTATAACCTGTTGGCTCTAGCAGGCCAATTCCAGTGCTGAAGGTGTAGATGACTCCCATTCTTTTGAACACCAGGTGCCTGAATCCCACCTTACTCACAGTGCAAACAGCAAAGCTAGGAACCCATAGAGCATTTTCTACTTAAAAGAGATGTCAGTCCTAAAGTTCTAGGCAGGGAATGACAGCATCACTCTCATGGTTAAAATTCAAGCTAGTTCTTAAAAGATGCACTGTTTTGGTAGTTATGATCAAATCTAAGTAGTACTGGAATTAACATAACAAGCCTCAGAAATTAAAAGACACTGAGACGAGGAAAACATGCAGCGTAAAATCTGCCTTGTAACAATATTTAATCAAAATCAATATGTTCATGTCAATTTTTCACCAGTGCAGATTTAACCCTCTGTTAACATTGAGATGCTACAGCTTAAGCAGTGCGAAGTAGGAGCCTGCCTTTCCCACTTTGAAAGAGATAATCTCTATCAGGTTGTACCATCATATGAATGGACCTGTGTAAACATTGACGCATCATTAATTGTAGGTGGTGATTTTAGCCTTCTAATAGTCTTCTATAAAGCCAAGCAAAATAATGTCAGTCAGTGAAGTGAAACCTTTCTTTCATTTTCAAACCAAAGCCATTGTTTACAAAATAAAATTTGCATGCATCACAGCAGTGGAAAGTTTTTTTGAAAGGGTGAATTTTATCTGCTTGGAAAATATTTTTCCATGGAAAGCATTTTCTAGGTGATTTATTTGTGCTTTTTCTTCAAAGCAGAACAAAATAAAAATGCTGAAGAGCTCATTCTATTTCAAAGTAGACTTCTTGAAGATGGGAGAATAAGGGAAGAAATCAAATTTGATTCTCTAAAAAAAATTACAGGGAGACGTTAAAAAAATTTCCAGCAAAAGTCTCAGTAGCAATAACAAACTACACTCTCATCTCAGCATAAGATTTGAGAGCAGGAGGAAGAAGGGTAATTTTATGCCCAGCTACCTAGAAGGCTGTCATGGTCTAAAATACTCAGATCTCAAAAAGTACTCAGCTTTTAGTCACTCCTCATCACAAAACATCTGTTATTCATGATTCTGCCTCATGATTTAGAAGCCAAATGGCTAGTAGGAGATTTAAGTACAGCCACTTGGATCTGGCTGACTAAATTTGAAAATTACTTCTGAAATTATACGTGTTTCTCTTCTGAGACCATCCTTGTTATAGCTCACTCATATAGACAGTCATCTGTTCTTCAGAAAATCTGAGTGATGTATAAAGAGTTTTGCAGAAGGTGGAAAACCCTTTTCCCTTAAGGTTTTAATCGAAAAGAGTAGTAGAATTCTTGTTCCTAAAAAACCAAATTTTGAGTAGTTGAAAATGCACAATGTAAAGGATGGCCAGCACCGTGGATGCTCCAGCAGGCTCTGATTGCTCTCAACTACCCTCTTCTTACAACCTCCTTCCCAATATCTCCTTCTCCCCATCTCTTTCTCCCTCCAGGGCTGCCCTGGCCACAGGAGCACACCTGATTGTTAACTTTATGCTTCTCTGCAAGTGGTCAAGAACTTTCTCTGGAGTTTGGCAGGGAGGGAGGTGCTACTGGCAGCATAATCCCAACACAGCCATGCTAAGCTCATCCCCGAATCATGGCCCTACACTTACCACCTCACTGCCACTTTGAGTACTCCCTGCAGGCCCAGGAAATTCCTCTGGACTGCACGGAGCTCCGTTCAGCAGCACTCCCTTCAGAGGCAGGCATGCTGTGACTCTGCCAGCACCTTGGAGAAGAGGAGGAAGGAAACTCTTAGACCACTGCATCAACTAACTCTCAGGAAAAGGGTTAATTGGTGACCTGTTGCACCCTTAATTAGCAGCCTATGAGAAGCTTCTCCGGGAGCATCCAGCACTTTACTCCTGCTCCCTCGCGCGTCCTTTGTACTTTTTGTAAAATGTAAGACTTTAGAGAGGGTTTTCCAGAGGAATATTACACCGAAGGACAGTTGCAGGGTGGTCAGACTGTCCATGGACTGCTGGTAAACACCTTCTGACAAGAGCATTGTATAAAATAACCCTTTATAATTTCCAACTAACAGAAGCCGCGGTTCGGAGCACACCGCTACCGGCACAGTGCTCTGCGACCGGCACAATGCTCTTTGCGCGAAGAAGCCGCTTCTTCGCCTCCGGGGCCGGGAGGCGGCACCTTCGAAAGGCGAACAACCAAGCCGAGCCACACTGGGATTGTGTGCACAGCTTGCAAACTGATAGAAAACAGTACCTTACCACTCTCCTGCGATTTTATTCACGCTAACATTCGAATGCAGTCGTTTTGGACTACTTTCTTTTGCTTCTTGCAAAACGCTCTGCAGAGCTCTGTGCACCTCTAGAACACGATAGGAGATGATTTCTGTACTGGCACAGTTTCTCCTTGCGAGACATAGTGGAAAAGCTTTTTTTGCTTAGCTGTAGGCGACAAGAGACGCTAAAGACGAAGGTACGGCGCTCGCCCGAGCTAAGCGCCGGTCCTTGGCTTCTTTCGGCAGAAGCCGCGCTTGGAGCACAGTTTCTCCGCGACCGGCACAGTGCTCGCGACCGGCACAATGCTCTTTGCGCGAAGAAGCCGCTTCTTCGCCCTCGGGGAGCCGGAGGCGGCACCTTCGAAAGGCGAACAACCAAGCCGAGCCACACTGGGATTGTGTGCACAGCTTGCAAACTGATAGAAAACAGTACCTTACCACTCTCCTGCGATTTTATTCACGCTAACATTCGAATGCAAGTCGTTTTGGACTACTTTCTTTTGCTTCTTGCAAAACGCTCTGCAGAGCTCTGTGCACCTCTAGAACACGATAGGAGATGATTTCTGTACTGGCACAGTTTCTCCTTGCGAGACATAGTGGAAAAGCTTTTTGCTTAGGTGTAGGCGACAAGAGACGCTAAAGACGAAGGTACGGCGCTCGCCCGAGCTAAGCGCCGGTCCTTGGCTTCTTTCGGCAGAAGCCGCGCTTGGGAGCACACCGCGACCGGCACAATGCTCTTTGCGCGAAGAAGCCGCTTCTTCGCCTCCGGGGAGCCGGAGAGGCGGCACCTTCGAAAAGGCGAACAACCAAGCCGAGCCACACTGGGATTGTGTGCACAGCTTGCAAACTGATAGAAAACAGTACCTTACCACTCTCCTGCGATTTTATTCACGCTAACATTCGAATGCAAGTCGTTTTGGACTACTTTTTTTGCTTCTTGCAAAACGCTCTGCAGAGCTCTGTGCACCTCTAGAACACGATAGGGAGATGATTTCTGTACTGGCACAGTTTCTCCTTGCGAGACATAGTGGAAAAGCTTTTTTGCTTAGGTGTAGGCGACAAGAGACGCTAAAGACGAAGGTACGGCGCTCGCCCGAGCTAAGCGCCGGTCCTTGGCTTCTTTCGGCGGCGCGCTTCCGCGCTTCCGCAACCACACCGCGACCGGCACAATGCTCTTTGCGCGAAAAGCCGCTTCTTCGCCTCCGGGAGCCGGAGAGGCGGCACCTTCGAAAGGCGAACAACCAAGCCGAGCCACACTGGGATTGTGTGCACAGCTTGCAAACTGATAGAAAACAGTACCTTACCACTCTCCTGCGATTTTATTCACGCTAACATTCGAATGCAAGTCGTTTTGGACTACTTTCTTTTGCTTCTTGCAAAACGCTCTGCAGAGCTCTGTGCACCTCTAGAACACGATAGGAGATGATTTCTGTACTGGCACAGTTTCTCCTTGCGAGACATAGTGGAAAAGCTTTTTGCTTAGGTGTAGGCGACAAGAGACGCTAAAGACAAAGGTACGGCGCTCGCCCGAGCTAAGCGCCGGTCCTTGGCTTCTTTCGGCAGAAGCCGCGCTTCGGAGCACACCGCGACCGGCACAATGCTCTTTGCGCAATGTATTAGAAAAGCCGCTTCTTCGCCTCCGGGAGCCGGGAAGGCGGCACCTTCCGAAAGGCGAACAACCAAGCCGAGCCACACTGGGATTGTGTGCACAGCTTGCAAACTGATAGAAAACAGTACCTTACCACTCTCCTGCGATTTTATTCACGCTAACATTCGAATGCAAGTCGTTTTGGACTACTTTCTTTTGCTTCTTGCAAAACGCTCTGCAAAGCTCTGTGCACCTCTAGAACACGATAGGAGATGATTTCTGTACTGGCACAGTTTCTCCTTGCGAGACATAGTGGAAAAGCTTTTTGCTTAGGTGTAGGCGACAAGAGACGCTAAAGACGAAGGTACGGCGCTCGCCCGAGCTAAGCGCCGGTCCTTGGCTTCTTTCGGCAGAAGCCGCACACCGCGACCCGGCACGCGACCGGCACAATGCTCTTTTTGCGCGAAGAAGCCGCTTCTTCGCCTCCGGGAGCCGGGAAGGCGGCACCTTCGAAAGGCGAACAACCAAGCCGAGCCACACTGGGATTGTGTGCACAGCTTGCAAACTGATAGAAAACAGTACCTTACCACTCTCCTGCGATTTTATTCACGCTAACATTCGAATGCAAGTCGTTTTGGACTACTTTCTTTTGCTTCTTGCAAAACGCTCTGCAGAGCTCTGTGCACCTCTAGAACACGATAGGAGATGATTTCTGTACTGGCACAGTTTCTCCTTGCGAGACATAGTGGAAAAGCTTTTTGCTTAGGTGTAGGCGACAGAAGACGCTAAAACGAAAGGTACGGCGCTCGCCCGAGCTAAGCGCCGGTCCTTGGCTTCTTCGGCAGAAGCCGCGCGCTCTGAACACACCGCGACCGGCACAATGCTCTTTGCGCGAAGAAGCCGCTTCTTCGCCTCCGGGGCCGGAGAGAGGCGGCACCTTCCGAAAGGCGAACAACCAAGCCGAGCCACACTGGGATTGTGTGCACAGCTTGCAAACTGATAGAAAACAGTACCTTACCACTCTCCTGCGATTTTATTCACGCTAACATTCGAATGCAAGTCGTTTTGGACTACTTTCTTTTGCTTCTTGCAAAACGCTCTGCAGAGCTCCTGTGCACCTCTAGAACACGATAGGAGATGATTTCTGTACTGGCACAGTTTCTCCTTGCGAGACATAGTGGAAAAGCTTTTTGCTTAGGTGTAGGCGACAAGAGACGCTAAAAAAGACGAAGGTACGGCGCTCGCCCGAGCTAAGCGCCGGTCCTTGGCTTCTTTCGGCAGAAGCCGCGCTTGAGGCACACCGCGACCGGCACAATGCAATGCTCTTTTGCGCGAAACGCCGCGCCGCTTCTTCGCCTCCGGGGCCGGAAGGCGGCACCTTCCAAAAGGCGAACAACCAAGCCGAGCCACACTGGGATTGTGTGCACAGCTTGCAAACTGATAGAAAACAGTACCTTACCACTCTCCTGCGATTTTATTCACGCTAACATTCGAATGCAAGTCGTTTTGGACTACTTTTTTTTGCTTCTTGCAAAACGCTCTGCAGAGCTCCTGTGCACCTCTAGAACACGATAGGAGATGATTTCTGTACTGGCACAGTTTCTCCTTGCGAGACATAGTGGAAAAAAAGCTGCTAAGCGCGCGGTCCTGAAAAAGGCGGCAAATTTTGCACAAGGCGAGAAGGCGCTTAAAAAAAAAAGCGAAAACCAAAGCCACACTGGGATTGTGCGCCGGCTAAGCGCCGGTCGTTTGGCTTCTTCGGCGGCTGAAAAAGCGCTCTGCGCTTTCACACTCCGCGACCGGCACAATGCTCTTTTTGCGAAAACTTTTATTGCTTCTTCGCCTCCGGGAACCGGGGAGAAGCGGCACCTTCCGAAAGGCGAACAACCAAGCCGAGCCACACTGGGATTGTGTGCACAGCTTGCAAACTGATGAAAACAGTACCTTACCACTCTCCTGCGATTTTATTCACGCTAACATTCGAATGCAAGTCGTTTTGGACTACTTTCTTTTGCTTCTTGCAAAACGCTCTGCAGAGCTCTGTGCACCTCTAGAACACGATAGGAGATGATTTCTGTACTGGCACAGTTTCTCCTTGCGAGACATAGTGGAAAAGCTTTTTGCTTAGGTGTAGGCGACAACAAACGCTAAAAAACGAAGAAGCAATGCACGGCGCTCGCCCGAGCTAAGCGCCGGTCCTTGGCTTTTTTTCGGCAGAAGCCGCGCACACGCGACCGGCACAGTGCGCGACCGGCACAATGCTCTTTTGCGCGAAGAAGCCGCTTCTTCGCCTCCGGGAGCCGGGAGGCGGCACCTTTAAAGGCGAACAACCAAGCCGAGAGCCACACTGGGATTGTGTGCACAGCTTGCAAACTGATAGAAAACAGTACCTTACCACTCTCCTGCGATTTTATTCACGCTAACATTCGAATGCAAGTCGTTTTGGACTACTTTCTTTTGCTTCTTGCAAAAAACGCTCTGCAGAGCTCTGTGCACCTCTAGAACACGATAGGAGATGATTTCTGTACTGGCACAGTTTCTCCTTGCGAGACATAGTGGAAAAGCTTTTTTTGCTTAGGTGTAGGCGACAAGAGACGCTAAAGACGAAGGTACGGCGCTCGCCCGAGCTAAGCGCCGGTCCTTGGCTTCTTTCGGCAGAAGCCGCATCTTCGCGACCGGCACACCGCGACCGGCACAATGCTCTTTGCGCGAAGAAGCCGCTTCTTTCGCCTCCGGGAGCCGGAGGCGGCACCTTCGAAAAGGCGAACAACCAAGCCGAGCCACACTGGGATTGTGTGCACAGCTTGCAAACTGATAGAAAACAGTACCTTACCACTCTCCTGCGATTTTAATTCACGCTAACATTCGAATGCAAGTCGTTTTGGACTACTTTCTTTTGCTTCTTGCAAAACGCTCTGCAGAGCTCTGTGCACCTCTAGAACACGATAGGAGATGATTTCTGTACTGGCACAGTTTCTCCTTGCGAGACATAGTGGAAAAGCTTTTTGCTTAGGTGTAGGCGACAAGAGACGCTAAAAAGGCGAAGGTACGGCGCTCGCCCGAGCTAAGCGCCGGTCCTTGGCTTCTTTCGGCGGAAGCCGCGCTTCTTGAACACCGCGACCGCACTTTGCTCTGGCACGGCACAATGCTCTCTTGCGAAGAAGCCGCTTCTTCGCCTCCGGGAGCGGAGGAGGCGGCACCTTCCGAAAGGCGAACAACCAAGCCGAGCCACACTGGGATTGTGTGCACAGCTTGCAAACTGATAGAAAACAGTACCTTACCACTCTCCTGCGATTTTATTTCGCTAAACATTCGAATGCAAGTCGTTTTGGACTACTTTCTTTTGCTTCTTGCAAAACGCTCTGCAGAGCTCTGTGCACCTCTAGAACACGATAGGAGATGATTTCTGTACTGGCACAGTTTCTCCTTGCGAGACATAGTGGAAAAGCTTTTTGCTTAGGTGTAGGCGAAAAGAAACGCTAAAGACGAAGGTAAACGGCGCTCGCCCTAAAAAAAAAGCGCCGGTCCTTGGCTTCTTTTCAGCAGAAGCCGCGCGCCAGCACACCGCGACCGGCACAATGCTCTTTGCGCGAAAAAGCCGCTTCTTCGCCTCCGGGAGCCGGAGAGGCGGCACCTTCCGAAAGGCGAACAACCAAGCCGAGCCACACTGGGATTGTGTGCACAGCTTGCAAACTGATAGAAAACAGTACCTTACCACTCTCCTGCGATTTTATTCACGCTAACATTCGAATGCAAGTTTTTTTGGACTACTTTCTTTTTTGCTTCTTGCAAAACGCTCTGCAGAGCTCTGTGCACCTCTAGAACACGATAGGAGATGATTTCTGTACTGGCACAGTTTCTCCTTGCGAGACATAGTAAAAAGCTTTTTTTTTTTGCTAAAGTGAAGGCGACAAGAGACGCTAAAGACGAAGGTACGGCGCTCGCCCGAGCTAAGCGCCGGTCCTTGGCTTCTTTCGGCAGAAGCCGCGCTTGGAGCACACCGCGACCGGCGGCAATGCTCTTTGCACAATAGTTCTTTGCGCGAAGAAGCCGCTTCTTCGCCTCCGGGAGCCGGGAGGCGGCACCTTCGAAAGGCGAACAACCAAGCCGAGCCACACTGGGATTGTGTGCACAGCTTGCAAACTGATAGAAAACAGTACCTTACCACTCTCCTGCGATTTTATTCACGCTAACATTCGAATGCAAGTCGTTTTGGACTACTTTTTTTTGCTTCTTGCAAAACGCTCTGCAGTGCTCCGTGCACCTCTAGAACACGATAGGAGATGATTTCTGTACTGGCACAGTTTCTCCTTGCGAGACATAGTGGAAAAGCTTTTTGCTTAGGTGTAGGCGACAAGAGACGCTAAAGACGAAGGTACGGCGCTCGCCCGAGCTAAGCGCCGGTCCTGGCTTCTTTCGGCAGAAGCCCGCGCCGACCGGCACAGCACACCGCGACCGGCACAATGCTCTTTGCGCAGAAAGAAGCCGCTTCTTCGCCTCCGGGGGCCGGAGAAGGCGGCACCTTCCGAAAGGCGAACAACCAAGCCGAGCCACACTGGGATTGTGTGCACAGCTTGCAAACTGATATGAAAACAGTACCTTACCACTCTCCTGCGATTTTATTCACGCTAACATTCGAATGCAAGTCGTTTTTTGGACTACTTTCTTTTGCTTCTTGCAAAAACGCTCTGCAGAGCTCTGTGCACCTCTAGAACACGATAGGAGATGATTTCTGTACTGGCACAGTTTCTCCTTGCGAGACATAGTGGAAAAGCTTTTTGCTTAGGTGTAGGCGACAAGAGACGCTAAAGACGAAGGTACGGCGCTCGCCCGAGCTAAGCGCCGGTCCTTGGCTTCTTTCGGCAGAATTTTTCTTCGGAGCACACAAAAACGCCGGCACAGCACTCGCGACCGGCACAATGCTCTTTGCGCGAAGAAGCCGCTTCTTCTTCGCCTCCGGGGCCCGGAAGGCGGCACCTTCGAAAGGCGAACAACCAAGCCGAGCCACACTGGGATTGTGTGCACAGCTTGCAAACTGATAGAAAACAGTACCTTACCACTCTCCTGCGATTTTATTCACGCTAACATTCGAATGCAAGTCGTTTTGGACTACTTTCTTTTGCTTCTTGCAAAACGCTCTGCAGAGCTCTGTGCACCTCTAGAACACGATAGGAGATGATTTCTGTACTGGCACAGTTTCTCCTTGCGAGACATAGTGGAAAAGCTTTTTGCTTAGGTGTAGGCGACAAGAGACGCTAAAAGACGAAGGTACGGCGCTCGCCAGAGCTAAAGCGCCGGTCCTTGGCTTCTTTCGGCAGAAGCCCGCGCTTCGACCGGCACACCGCGACCGGCACAATGCTCTTTGCGCGAAGAAGCCGCTTCTTCGCCTCCGGGGAGCCGGAGAGGCGGCACCTTCCGAAAGGCGAACAACCAAGCCGAGCCACACTGGGATTGTGTGCACAGCTTGCAAACTGATAGAAAACAGTACCTTACCACTCTCCTGCGATTTTATTCACGCTAACATTCGAATGCAAGTCGTTTTGGACTACTTTCTTTTGCTTCTTGCAAAACGCTCTGCAGAGCTCCGTGCACCTCTAGAACACGATAGGAGATGATTTCTGTACTGGCACAGTTTCTCCTTGCGAGACATAGTGGAAAAGCTTTTTGCTTAGGTGTAGGCGACAAGAGACGCTAAAGACGAAGGTACGGCACTCGCCCGAGCTAAGCGCCGGTCCCTGGCTTCTTTCGGCAGAAGCCGCGCTTCATGGAACACACCGCGACCGGCACAATGCTCTCTTTGCGCAATGCTCTTTTTGAAGAAGCCGCTTCTTCGCCTCCGGGAGCCGGAGAGGCGGCACCTTCGAAAAAGGCGAACAACCAAGCCGAGCCACACTGGGATTGTGTGCACAGCTTGCAAACTGATAGAAAACAGTACCTTACCACTCTCCTGCGATTTTATTCACGCTAACATTCGAATGCAAGTCGTTTGGGACTACTTTCTTTTGCTTCTTGCAAAACGCTCTGCAGAGCTCTGTGCACCTCTAGAACACGATAGGAGATGATTTCTGTACTGGCACAGTTTCTCCTTGCGAGACATAGTGGAAAAGCTTTTTGCTTAGGTGTAGGCGACAAAGACGCTAAAGACGAAGGTACGGCGCTCGCCCGAGCTAAGCGCCGGTCCTTGGCTTCTTTCGGCAGAAGCCGCGCACCGCACACACACCGCGACCGGCACAATGCTCTTTGCGCGAAGAAGCCGCTTCTTCGCCTCCGGGAGCCGGAGAGGCGGCACCTTCGAAAAGGCGAACAACCAAGCCGAGCCACACTGGGATTGTGTGCACAGCTTGCAAACTGATAGAAAACAGTACCTTACCACTCTCCTGCGATTTTATTCACGCTAACATTCGAATGCAAGTCGTTTTGGACTACTTTCTTTTGCTTCTTGCAAAACGCTCTGCAGAGCTCTGTGCACCTCTAGAACACGATAGGAGATGATGTCTGTACTGGCACAGTTTCTCCTTGCGAGACATAGTGGAAAAGCTTTTTGCTTAGGTGTAGGCGACAAGAGACGCTAAAGACGAAGGTACGGCGCTCGCCCGAGCTAAGCGCCGGTCCTTGGCTTCTTTCGAAGCCGCTAAAGCCGCGACCGGCACAGTGCCGCGACCGGCACAATGCTCTTTGCGCGAAGAAGCCGCTTCTTCGCCTCCGGGGAGCCGGAGAGGCGGCAAAAAGGCGAACAACCAAGCCGAGCCACACTGGGATTGTGTGCACAGCTTGCAAACTGATAGAAAACAGTACCTTACCACTCTCCTGCGATTTTATTCACGCTAACATTCGAATGCAAGTCGTTTTGGACTACTTTCTTTTGCTTCTTGCAAAACGCTCTGCAGAGCTCTGTGCACCTCTAGAACACGATAGGAGATGATTTCTGTACTGGCACAGTTTCTCCTTGCGAGACATAGTGGAAAAGCTTTTTGCTTAGGTGTAGGCGACAAGAGACGCTAAAGACGAAGGTACGGCGCTCGCCCGAGCTAAGCGCCGGTCCTTGGCTTCTTTCGGCAGAAGCCGCTTAAAAGACACACCGCGACCGGCACAATGCTCTTTGCGCGCGAAGAAGCCGCTTTTTCGCCTCCGGGGCCGGGAGGCGGCACCTTCCAAAAAGGCGAACAACCAAGCCGAGCCACACTGGGATTGTGTGCACAGCTTGCAAACTGATAGAAAACAGTACCTTACCACTCTCCTGCGATTTTATTCACGCTAACATTCGAATGCAAGTCGTTTTGGACTACTTTCTTTTTGCTTCTTGCAAAACGCTCTGCAGAGCTCTGTGCACCTCTAGAAACACGATAGGAGATGATTTCTGTACTGGCACAGTTTCTCCTTGCGAGACATAGTGGAAAAGCTTTTTGCTTAGGTGTAGGCGACAAGAGACGCTAAAGACGAAGGTACGGCGCTCGCCCGAGCTAAAAGCGCCGGTCCTCCCTGGCTTTTTTCGGCAGAAGCCGCGCTTCGGAACACACCGCGACCGGCGACCGGCACAATGCTCTTTGCGCGAAGAAGCCGCTTCTTCGCCTCCGGGAGCCGGAGGAGGCGGCACCTTCTAAAAAAGGCGAACAACCAAGCCGAGCCACACTGGGATTGTGTGCACAGCTTGCAAACTGATAGAAAACAGTACCTTACCACTCTCCTGCGATTTTATTCACGCTAACATTCGAATGCAAGTCGTTTTGGACTACTTTCTTTTGCTTCTTGCAAAACGCTCTGCAGAGCTCTGTGCACCTCTAGAACACGATAGGAGATGATTTCTGTACTGGCACAGTTTCTCCTTGCGAGACATAGTGGAAAAGCTTTTTTTTGCTTAGGTGTAGGCGACAAGAGACGCTAAAGACGAAGGTACGGCGCTCGCCCGAGCTAAGCGCCGGTCCTTGGCTTCTTTCGGCAGAAGCCGAAGCACCGCGAACCCACACCGCGACCGGCACAATGCTCTTTGCGCGAAGAAGCCGCTTCTTCGCCTCCGGGAGCCGGAGAGGCGGCACCTTCGAAAGGCGAACAACCAAGCCGAGCCACACTGGGATTGTGTGCACAGCTTGCAAACTGATAGAAAACAGTACCTTACCACTCTCCTGCGATTTTATTCACGCTAACATTCGAATGCAAGTCGTTTTGGACTACTTTCTTTTTGCTTCTTGCAAAACGCTCTGCAGAGCTCTGTGCACCTCTAGAACACGATAGGAGATGATTTCTGTACTGGCACAGTTTCTCCTTGCGAGACATAGTGGAAAAGCTTTTTTTGCTTAGGTGTAGGCGACAAGAGACGCTAAAGACGAAGGTACGGCGCTCGCCCGAGCTAAGCGCCGGTCCTTGGCTTCTTTCGGCAGAAGAAGCCGCACCGCGAGCACACACCGCGACCGGCACAATGCTCTTTGCGCGAAGAAGCCGCTTCTTCGCCTCCGGGAGCCGGAAGGCGGCACCTTCCGAAAGGCGAACAACCAAGCCGAGCCACACTGGGATTGTGTGCACAGCTTGCAAACTGATAGAAAACAGTACCTTACCACTCTCCTGCGATTTTATTCACGCTAACATTCGAATGCAAGTCGTTTTGGACTACTTTCTTTTGCTTCTTGCAAAACGCTCTGCAGAGCTCTGTGCACCTCTAGAACACGATAGGAGATGATTTCTGTACTGGCACAGTTTCTCCTTGCGAGACATAGTGGAAAAGCTTTTTGCTTAGGTGTAGGCGACAAGAGGCGCTAAAGACGAAGGTACGGCGCTCGCCCGAGCTAAGCGCCGGTCCTTGGCTTCTTTCGGCAGAAAAGCCGAGATGCGGAACACACCGTGACCGGCACAATGCTCTTTGCGCGAAGAAGCCGCTTCTTCGCCTCCGGGGAGCCGGAGAGGCGGCACCTTCCGAAAAAGGCGAACAACCAAGCCGAGCCACACTGGGATTGTGTGCACAGCTTGCAAACTGATAGAAAACAGTACCTTACCACTCTCCTGCGATTTTATTCACGCTAACATTCGAATGCAAGTCGTTTTGGACTACTTTCTTTTGCTTCTTGCAAAACGCTCTGCAGAGCTCTGTGCACCTCTAGAACACGATAGGAGATGATTTCTGTACTGGCACAGTTTCTCCTTGCGAGACATAGTGGAAAAGCTTTTTTTTGCTTAGGTGTAGGCGACAAGAGACGCTAAAGACGAAGGTACGGCGCTCGCCCGAAGCTAAGCGCCGGTCCTTGGCTTCTTTCGGCAGAAGCCGCGCGAGCACACCGCGACCGGCACAGTGCTCGCGACCGGCACAATGCTCTTTGCGCGAAGAAGCCGCTTCTTCGCCTCCGGGAGGGCCGGAGGCGGCACCTTCGAAAGGCGAACAACCAAGCCGAGCCACACTGGGATTGTGTGCACAGCTTGCAAACTGATAGAAAACAGTACCTTACCACTCTCCTGCGATTTTATTCACGCTAACATTCGAATGCAAGTCGTTTTGGACTACTTTCTTTTGCTTCTTGCAAAACGCTCTGCAGTGCCCTGTGCACCTCTAGAACACGATAGGAGATGATTTCTGTACTGGCACAGTTTCTCCTTGCGAGACATAGTGGAAAAGCTTTTTGCTTAGGTGTAGGCGACAAGAGACGCTAAAGACGAAGGTACGGCGCTCTCGCCGAGCTAAGCGCCGGTCCTTGGCTTCTTTCGGCAAGCCGCGCGTTCGGAGCACACGACCGCGACCGGCACAATGCTCTTTGCGCGAAGAAGCCGCTTCTTCGCCTCCGGGAGCCGGGAGGCGGCACCTTCCGAAAGGCGAACAACCAAGCCGAGCCACACTGGGATTGTGTGCACAGCTTGCAAACTGATAGAAAACAGTACCTTACCACTCTCCTGCGATTTTATTCACGCTAACATTCGAATGCAAGTCGTTTTGGACTACTTTCTTTTGCTTCTTGCAAAACGCTCTGCAGAGCTCCGTGCACCTCTAGAACACGATAGGAGATGATTTCTGTACTGGCACAGTTTCTCCTTGCGAGACATAGTGGAAAAGCTTTTTGCTTAGGTGTAGGCGACAAGAGACGCTAAAGACGAAGGTACGGCGCTCGCCCGAGCTAAACGCCGGTCCTTGGCTTCTTTCGGCAGAAGCCGCGCTTCTTGAGCACACCGCGACCGGCACAATGCTCTGCGACCGGCGACAAAGCTCGCGAAGAAAGCCGCTTCTTCGCCTCCGGGGAGCCGGAGAGGCGGCACCTTCGAAGGCGAACAACCAAGCCGAGCCACACTGGGATTGTGTGCACAGCTTGCAAACTGATAGAAAACAGTACCTTACCACTCTCCTGCGATTTTATTCACGCTAACATTCGAATGCAAGTCGTTTTGGACTACTTTCTTTTTGCTTCTTGCAAAACGCTCTGCAGAACTCCGTGCACCTCTAGAACACGATAGGAGATGATTTCTGTACTGGCACAGTTTCTCCTTGCGAGACATAGTGGAAAAGCTTTTTGCTTAGCTGTAGGCGACAAAGAGACGCTAAAGACGAAGGTACGGCGCTCGCCCGAGCTAAGCGCCGGTCCTTGGCTTCTTTCGGCAGAAGCCGCGCTTGGGCACACCGCGACCGGCACAATGCTCTGCGACCGGCACAATTCTTCTTTTTTCTTCCGCGCTTCTTCGCCTCCGGGAGCCGGGAGGCGGCACCTTAAAAAAGGCGAACAACCAAGCCGAGCCACACTGGGATTGTGTGCACAGCTTGCAAACTGATAGAAAACAGTACCTTACCACTCTCCTGCGATTTTATTCACGCTAACATTCGAATGCAAGTCGTTTTGGACTACTTTCTTTTTGCTTCTTGCAAAACGCTCTGCAGAGCTCTGTGCACCTCTAGAACACGATAGGAGATGATTTCTGTACTGGCACAGTTTCTCCTTGCGAGACATAGTGGAAAAGCTTTTTGCTTAGGTGTAGGCGACAAGAGACGCTAAAGGCGAAGGTACGGCGCTCGCCCGAGCTAAGCGCCGGTCCCTGGCTTCTTTTCGGCAGAAGCCGCGCCGCGGCGGAGCACACCGCGACCGGCACAATGCTCTTTCTTTGCGCGAAGAAGCCCGCTTCTTCGCCTCCGGGAGCCGGAAGGCGGCACCTTCGAAAGGCGAACAACCAAGCCGAGCCACACTGGGATTGTGTGCACAGCTTGCAAACTGATAGAAAACAGTACCTTACCACTCTCCTGCGATTTTATTCACGCTAACATTCGAATGCAAGTCGTTTTGGACTACTTTCTTTTGCTTCTTGCAAAAACGCTCTGCAGAGCTCCGTGCACCTCTAGAACACGATAGGAGATGATTTCTGTACTGGCACAGTTTCTCCTTGCGAGACATAGTGGAAAAGCTTTTTGCTTAGGTGTAGGCGACAAGAGACGCTAAAGACGAAGGTACGGCGCTCGCCCGAGCAAAGCGCCGGTCCTTGGCTTCTTTCGGCAGAAGCCGCGCTTCGGAGCACACCGCGACCGGCACAATGCTCTTTGCGCTTGAAGAAGAAGCCGCTTCTTCGCCTCCGGGAGCCGGAGAGGCGGCACCTTCGAAAAGGCGAACAACCAAGCCGAGCCACACTGGGATTGTGTGCACAGCTTGCAAACTGATAGAAAACAGTACCTTACCACTCTCCTGCGATTTTATTCACGCTAACATTCGAATGCAAGTCGTTTTGGACTACTTTCTTTTGCTTCTTGCAAAACGCTCTGCAGAGCTCCGTGCACCTCTAGAACACGATAGGAGATGATTTCTGTACTGGCACAGTTTCTCCTTGCGAGACATAGTGGAAAAGCTTTTTGCTTAGGTGTAGGCGACAAGAGACGCTAAAGACGAAGGTACGGCGCTCGCCCGAGCTAAGCGCCGGTCCTTAGCTTCTTTCGGCAGAAGCCGCGCTCGGAGCACACCGCGAGCGGCACAATGCTCACAATGCTCTTTGCGCGAGAAGCCGCTTCTTCGCCTCCGGGAACCGGAGGCGGCACCTTCCGAAAGGCGAACAACCAAGCCGAGCCACACTGGGATTGTGTGCACAGCTTGCAAACTGATAGAAAACAGTACCTTACCACTCTCCTGCGATTTTATTCACGCTAACATTCGAATGCAAGTCGTTTTGGACTACTTTCTTTTGCTTCTTGCAAAACGCTCTGCAGAGCTCTGTGCACCTCTAGAACACGATAGGAGATGATTTCTGTACTGGCACAGTTTCTCCTTGCGAGACATAGTGGAAAAGCTTTTTGCTTAGGTGTAGGCGACAAGAGACGCTAAAGACGAAGGTACGGCGCTCGCCCGAGCTAAGCGCCGGTCCTTGGCTTCTTTCGGCAGAAGCCGCGGAGCACACCGCGACCGGCACACTCGCGACCGGCACAATGCTCTTTGCGCGAAGAAGCCGCTTCTTCGCCTCCGGGAGCCGGAGAGGCGGCACCTTCCGAAAGGCGAACAACCAAGCCGAGCCACACTGGGATTGTGTGCACAGCTTGCAAACTGATAGAAAACAGTACCTTACCACTCTCCTGCGATTTTATTCACGCTAACATTCGAATGCAAGTCGTTTTGGACTACTTTCTTTTGCTTCTTGCAAAACGCTCTGCAGAGCTCCGTGCACCTCTAGAACACGATAGGAGATGATTTCTGTACTGGCACAGTTTCTCCTTGCGAGACATAGTGGAAAAGCTTTTTGCTTAGGTGTAGGCGACAAAGAGGCGCTAAAGGCGAAGGTACGGCGCTCGCCCGAGCTAAGCGCCGGTCCTGGCTTCTTTCGGCAGAAGCCGCGCGGAGCACACCGCGACCGGCACAATGCTCAATGCTCTTTGCGCGAAGAAGCCGCTTCTTCGCCTCCGGGGGCCGGGAGGCGGCACCTTCCGAAGGCGAACAACCAAGCCGAGCCACACTGGGATTGTGTGCACAGCTTGCAAACTGATAGAAAACAGTACCTTACCACTCTCCTGCGATTTTATTCACGCTAACATTCGAATGCAAGTCGTTTTGGACTACTTTCTTTTGCTTCTTGCAAAACGCTCTGCAGAGCTCTGTGCACCTCTAGAACACGATAGGAGATGATTTCTGTACTGGCACAGTTTCTCCTTGCGAGACATAGTGGAAAAGCTTTTTGCTTAGGTGTAGGCGACAAGAGACGCTAAAGACGAAGGTACGGCGCTCGCCCGAGCTAAGCGCCGGTCCTTGGCTTCTTTCGGCAGAAGAAGCCGCGACCCGGCACACCGCGACCGGCACAATGCTCTTTGCGCGAAGAAGCCGCTTCTTCGCCTCCGGGGGCCGAGAGGCGGCACCTTCCGAAGGCGAACAACCAAGCCGAGCCACACTGGGATTGTGTGCACAGCTTGCAAACTGATAGAAAACAGTACCTTACCACTCTCCTGCGATTTTATTCACGCTAACATTCGAATGCAAGTCGTTTTGGACTACTTTCTTTTGCTTCTTGCAAAACGCTCTGCAGAGCTCCGTGCACCTCTAGAACACGATAGGAGATGATTTCTGTACTGGCACAGTTTCTCCTTGCGAGACATAGTGGAAAAGCTTTTTGCTTAGGTGTAGGCGACAAGAGACGCTAAAAGGCGAAGGTACGGCGCTCGCCCGAGCTAAGCGCCGGTCCTTGGCTTCTTTCGGCAGAAGCCGCGCTTCGGAGCACACCGCGACCGGCACAGTGCTCTGCGACCGGCACAATGCTCTTTGCGCGAAGAAGCCGCTTCTTCGCCTCCGGGAGCCGGAAGGCGGCACCTTCCGAAAAGGCGAACAACCAAGCCGAGCCACACTGGGATTGTGTGCACAGCTTGCAAACTGATAGAAAACAGTACCTTACCACTCTCCTGCGATTTTATTCACGCTAACATTCGAATGCAAGTCGTTTTGGACTACTTTCTTTTGCTTCTTGCAAAAACGCTCTGCAGAGCTCTGTGCACCTCTAGAACACGATAGGAGATGATTTCTGTACTGGCACAGTTTCTCCTTGCGAGACATAGTGGAAAAGCTTTTTGCTTAGCTGTAGGCGACAAGAGGCGCTAAAGACGAAGGTACGGCGCTCGCCCGAGCTAAGCGCCGGTCCTTGGCTTCTTTTCGGCAGAAGCCGCGCAGCACACCGCGACGGCACAGTGCGCGACCGGCACAATGCTCTTTGCGCGAAGAAGCCGCTTCTTCGCCTCCGGGAGCCGGAGAGGCGGCACCTTCGAAAGGCGAACAACCAAGCCGAGCCACACTGGGATTGTGTGCACAGCTTGCAAACTGATAGAAAACAGTACCTTACCACTCTCCTGCGATTTTATTCACGCTAACATTCGAATACAAGTCGTTTTGGACTACTTTCTTTTGCTTCTTGCAAAACGCTCTGCAGAGCTCCGTGCACCTCTAGAACACGATGGGAGATGATTTCTGTACTGGCACAGTTTCTCCTTGCGAGACATAGTGGAAAAGCTTTTGTAGGTGTAGGCGACAAGAGACGCTAAAAAGCGAAGATCTGGCGCTCGCCCGAGCTAAGCGCCGGTCCTTGGCTTCTTTCGGCAGAAGCCCGCGCGGCGCACCGGCACCTGAACTCGCGACCGGCACAATGCTCTTTGCGCGAAGAAGCCGCTTCTTCGCCTCCGGGGAGCCGGAAGGCGGCACCTTCGAAAGGCGAACAACCAAGCCGAGCCACACTGGGATTGTGTGCACAGCTTGCAAACTGATGAAAACAGTACCTTACCACTCTCCTGCGATTTTATTCACGCTAACATTCGAATGCAAGTCGTTTTGGACTACTTTCTTTTGCTTCTTGCAAAACGCTCTGCAGAGCTCTGTGCACCTCTAGAACACGATAGGAGATGATTTCTGTACTGGCACAGTTTCTCCTTGCGAGACATAGTGGAAAAGCTTTTGTGGCTGTAGGCGACAAGAGACGCTAAAGACGAAGGTACGGCACTCGCCCGAGCTAAGCGCCGGTCCTTGGCTTCTTTCGGCAGAAGCCGCGCTTTGGAGCACACCGCGACCGGCACAATGCTCTTTGCGCGAAGAAGCCGCTTCTTCGCCTCCGGGAGCCGGGAAGGCGGCACCTTCGAAAGGCGAACAACCAAGCCGAGCCACACTGGGATTGTGTGCACAGCTTGCAAACTGATAGAAAACAGTACCTTACCACTCTCCTGCGATTTTATTCACGCTAACATTCGAATGCAAGTCGTTTTGGACTACTTTCTTTTGCTTCTTGCAAAACGCTCTGCAGAGCTCCGTGCACCTCTAGAACACGATGGGAGATGATTTCTGTGCTGGCA
>JALJVW010002217.1:0-14879 GCA_024865655.1 Emberiza elegans
GCAAGGCTTTGGTAGGTCTGCAGGGGGAATGCAGTTTCCAGGAATTGCTGTTGTCTTTTTTTCAGAGAAAAACATACAGGAAGGCAGAAAAATTCAGAAGAATGTGATGTTATATTTGCTGATCTGTAACTATTCCCTGGGACAAAAGGGTTTTAAAGTATTTTTCATCCACAATCCTATGAGGCTTTCTGTTTTTCAGCATAAAGTATATCTCTGGTCTCTGGGATAGTTTAAAAGCTGTTCTTTCTCTTCCCAAACTATATTATCTTGGAACTGGCATCATGCTGCCACGGCCAGGGGTCGTGTTCCTGGGTGCTGTGTGTTTGAGGGGCTGGGAGCTGAGGGGGCTGCAGGAGCTGTGGTGCTGACGATGCTCCGTGCTTTACCCTCTGCCTTGTGCCTTACTCCTCATTATCCATAGTGAACATGCTCTCCGTGCCTTGGTTGGGATGTGCTTGATTAAAATAACCTGTCAGAGATGAGATGGAGACTAATTGAAGCTCATTGCCTGCTGTGGGTAGGGGGGCTTTTGCTTATATGCCCCAAACAAATTACTGGCACCTGCTTTTGGAGCTCCTTGCCTGGCTCTCCAATAAAACTTGTTTGCTTTGGGGAGGACAATTGCCAACAGATCTAAATTCATGTAGGAAATTGCTTTGCAGTAGGAACTGTTCTTCCAACAGAGAAAATATTTCCTCTGTGTGTCTCTGGGCCTGACCAGGGCCAGAGGCTGTGCACAGGGGAAACAGATCTATTTCTATTGGCGTGATGGGGAGTGCTTGGAGAGAATGTTTTACTCTTCTTGTCTTCTCTGGCTGGGCATCCCTTGATTATAAATATTACAGTGGCATAAAGCCCTGGAAATCAAGCCCTGGTTTGAAGATGCTGCTACAAAGGGCACGAGCTGCCTGGACCTACTTTTGTGCCAACAGCTCCATCATCAGCACGGTGCAGCAGGGACAAAGAGTTTATTCCTGGCAAATCCATGCCATGGAGATGGACTTTGCCTCTTGAAGCCCATGTTCACACTGTGCAGCTTGGGTCAGCTGTGCAAACAAAGAAAAGGCAGCGTTTTAGGGGGGGGGAAATCCCTGCCAATGCTAAATCAGTGGTGCTTTATTGCCTTTGTAAAGCTGATGTGCTGCTGGCTCCAGACAAAGGCCATCCACCATTTTGGAGTTATGGAGAACCTGTTTTGTTGGGCTCCTGCTGCTGTCAAGGAGTCAAGTTCATCTCAAGGACACAGATATACAATCAATAATCTGTTTCCCAAAACAAAATGTTCTCGGCTGGCTGTCTTGCAGTCACTGGTTATTAAGGTGATTTATTTGTATGAAGTGTTCAGGCTTTTAAAAGCATTGCAGGTTAATAATAGAATCAGGGAGTAGTTTGGGTTGGAAGGGACCTTTAAAGGTCATCTAGTCCAACCCCCCTGCAATGAGCAAGGACATCATCAACCAGATCAGATTGCTCAGAACTCAACCATCCCACCTGACCTCGAATGCTCCCAGGGATGGGGCATCTACCACCCCTCTGGGTAACCTGTGGTAGTGCCTCACCATCCTCATTGTAAAATAACTTCTTTCTTCTATCTAATTGAAATCCACCCTCCTTCTGTTTAAAGCCATTCCCCCCTGTCCTACCACAACAGGACCTGCTGTCCTGAGAAATGTCCAGAACTGATTCCATCAAATGGGCTGAAATTGCTTCTGGCAAGGTGAGCGTGCCTGGTCATGCTACTTGTAGGATAACATTCACCCACAAGCTGGGATGTCCTTCTGCTTCCCCCAAACCTTCCCAGCCTTATTGAGCCAGGCTGGCTTAGGCAGCTGATGGTGCTCACCTTGTAGGACACCTCAGAGAACAAGGCAAGAGCTGCAGGGCAAATATCCCATGGGTAAACTGGTGAATTGTGGGCAAAGAAAGTGCTTTGGAACGGTGATAATTGTCACGGATCCAGGGGCTGGTGACACATCCTGCCCACCCTAAAGCTGCAGTGAAGGCAAAGGGCTTCAGGAAGTGATTTAAGGAAAATGGGAGTCCATAAATGGCCTGTTTTTGTCAGGGAGAGCACATATCAATAACTGCCCCGTCTGGCTCTGCAGGGGAGCAATCCACACAAACCGTGCAGCAATTTCCTCAGACCAGCTGTGATGGGGAATAAAAGCTGTAGCCCTGGGAGCTGGTGGGTGGCTGGCTGAAGCTGTTTGCTCCCTGCCTGCCAGGAAAGAGGTTGGGAGGCTCCTGCAATGGGTTAGCCCTCATTCCCAGCACTTCTTGGAGACCCTGGCTCTTTTACCACACCTTCCCCAGCCCTGTGGGGCTGGCTGGGGCCACCCGGAGGTGACACCAGCCGTGGAGGGCAAGGGGCATTGCAAGAGGCTGCCTGGCTGCCAGCAGGAGCTGTGCTGGCAGATGTGTTAATTAAGGGAGCTCTGGTAGAGTGCTCGTGACAGTGGGAGCAAGGACACAGTGCCAGTCTTGCTGCAATTAATACATAACTGTGAGAATTGGAGTGCAGAGGGAATGCTGCTTTAAACACCCTCATTTCCTCTCCCACTCCCTGCTGGTCTGGCTTCGAGCAGCCTTGCTCCAGAGAGAAATTAAAATCTGCTTCCATTCCAGGATGCTTTTACTCTCCAGCATTTATTCCTGCTTTTCTCCAGGGCTGGAAGTGAGTGTGTACTTTGGTTGGTTTGCTGCCCTGAGCCAACTCAGTCTGTTGAAAGCAGAGCCCTTTGGAAGAGGGAGGTTTCTGGAAGTGGACTGTCCCTTTTCCAGTGCTGCTCATCATCTTGGTGGGGTATGAGGGGCTCAGGGCAGTGGCCTGGGCTTCCCTTGTGTCAGTGCTGCCACAAGGAGTGCGCAAAAACTGTCCCATGGCTCTGACTGTGCCAGAGATGCTGCTGCCTCATCCCTCTTAACTGTGAAAGCAGGAGAACCTAACCTGCTGCATCAATCTATGTGTTGATTAGTCCTCTGGACTTGGAGCTTTTGTGCTTCCCTATCTCAGAGTTCTTCCATCAGCCCATGTGAGTGACAGGTTTTGTGTAATTTGCCTGTGGGACCTGTGAGGAAAAAGCCTTGGATGTGATGGGACCTGGTGCTGCAGTACTCTGGGGTACAGCTAATTGCTTCCTTTTGGAGTTCTCTTGACCATGGATTTATTAACAGGGCTCTGTTTCCTGCTGGTTGCCTTTATCAGATGTGCACAGAGCGTGTGCAAGGAGGTTCCTCAGCACAGCTGAAGATTAAGACAGATGGAGGAATCCTAGTTTGAAAGGATGAGAGCAAAACCAAAATAAAAAATTTTTTTTTTTTTTGCCCAAAGTTAGCGTGAGTCAGCAGGTAGGAATCAGCTCTTCCCTGGATCCCTGTTCTTCCTGTGCTGCTGGCAGATGAGGGTGTCCTGCAGTGCTGTGATCCATCAGCATTCCTGGCAGGAATATACATTATTTAGTTGCCATTAAGCTGGTTGTAACACAGCTGCTAAGAGCCCTTGGTATCTGCCACGTCCAAGTGAGAGGAGTTGTCACTTGGACTTTTTAATGCCATCTGAACTTTCACTTGTGAAAAGTCACCCTTTCTGTCATTGCTTGACCTGCTTGGAAAATCTGTGAGTCTTTACAAGCATCAGCACTGCGACAGGGCTATAATGCATCCTTGGAAAAGCAGCCAGGAGCCCTTCAGGGATCTCACCGGGGAGCAGGCTCTGTGCAATATATTCCAATATCTCTAAGCAGCAGCTTAATGTGTTGCCTTGTCTGCTTAAGGAGCAGAGCTCCTCTGGCCTAAAAGCCTCATCACCAGAGGGTTATGGAGTGCAAATTGCTGCTGAATGAATTTGCTGCTTTGTTCACTCTGGTTTCGCCTCCCTTTTGTGTTGTGACAGTGAAATGACTCATCTTCACCTTAATATCATGTTTTGGAGAAATGGTCTAATATTTTGTACAATGTTCGATGTAAAAAACCCCAAACCAAAAAAACAGATGAAATCTCTTTCCTGGAACAACATTTTCCAGTGCAATCACACAGAGCCAGCACCTTTCTCCACATTCTTTTGGGCAACAGACCTTGTGGAGTACGAAGTTTACAATACCATCAACTATTGTAAGGAAAAGAGGGAAAAGCAGAAGGCCTGGTCTGAGCTTAGTGAAACTTGATTCTGGCTTTGAGCTGCAATAATTTATTACAGCTCTGTTTTACAATTAATGCCAGCCTGACCTACTTAAATAGAACATCATCATTCTTGTGGCCATGGATGTGGTCATGAAAATTCAGTGCTAAGAGCATGAGCCATGTTGGTTATGTCAGTGTGATGGAGAAAAATGTAAGTTGGATAACTCAGGTGAATTGAGTAGGAAATGGTGTGCTATAAGACTGATAAAAATAATTTAAAATGCAAAAGATCAAAGGAAAAGGGAAGGGATTACTGCAAGATGAGGTTTGTGGCTGGTGCTCTCTGCTCATCTGCAGCCCATGCTCATGGCCATAGTGGGGATGTTAGGGACTGGATTCAGTGTGGGCCCCAGAAACAGCCAAAAGAGCAGTGACAGTCAGGAACACCTGGCTCTCCTCTCTTTAAAACCTAATTTGAGCCCCAAAGCAAAGCCCCAAATTTAATTCCCTGGGGACTGAAGCTGTGAGGCCTTTGACTGGGGCTTTCACAGCATGCTGGGTAAATAAAGCCCCCTTCAGAAATCATATTGATCCAAATTATAGATAACCACACCAAAAAGAAATTTTGGATGCTTGTGGAGGAGAAGCAGAAAAAGCAAAGCAATAAAGAAACTTCTGTGTTTTCCACAGGGAATAATTTCTGAAGTGCAGAACTCACCAGGCCATGCAGGGCCTCCTGCCAAGGGGAATTATTTCAGACAAGTGCTGACTGTGTGGGAGAGGGTGTTTTGTGTTGGAGGCCTGAGTTATCACTGAAGTTTTTCACTTCTAATACTTGGTAATATCAGTGTCATTTTGTCAGTAAGGAGCACACTCAGTGTCTGAGACATCTCCATCTCCACCTGCTTCACAACTCCACTTGAAGGCAGATGAAAATTATTTTCTTGTAAATGACCTGTTTTCAACAAATTCTGCAAACCCTTACTGATACTCCTTGCCATGAAGTTGATTTTCTATTTATTTATTTTTTTTTTTTTTTTTAATAAGAAGAATTGCTTTCTTCTTGCAAATGTTAAGTAAATTTTTCCCTGCCTGGGATGTCAGGAGGTGCACATCCTGTGCAGAAACACTCCCCAGCTGCATCAATAATCTTTTTGTACTGCTCAGTGAGTCCTAAAAACTGCAGAGCAGTTTTGTGTCTCTGCAGGTTACTTGGCAATCAATTCTCCATCTCTGATAAATCCTAATTTACAGGGAGGATGTGACGAACTCCCTCCTCTGCAATCAGGAGTTGGCAGTGCCCATTCTTCTGTGGATTTATGGGTTCAGCAGAATAATATCATAGGAACAGAGGTGTTGTGCAGCATCCCTGCTTGGTTTGCTCCTCATTTCGTGGGACAGACAACAGCGTTCTACAGCCCTAAAAAGGGCAGGGAATTTTCTGGACTGGGAAGAAAAACATCCATGAGAGAGGCAGAATATGATGCTGTTACCCACGGCTGGTGTTCCCACCTCTGTTGTCAAATTTCCCTCCCTTGCTGCCCTGGGGAGTCTGAGTAATGGGTGGTTTGTAGTGATGTTGTCCATATTAAATCAAAGAGTTTGTGGACTTATTTCCAGCAGGAAAGCAAACCCTGTTCTGCTGGTTGTATCAGGGGAAAAATTATTTCAGGCAGAGAGAGGCAAGAAAGAGGTGAGAGACCAGTGAATTTTTTCCATGTGGCTTCAGGGAGAGAGAACAATTGTGATGTGGAGATGTTAATGTAAAAGCAACAAAAGCAACCCAAATAATGACTGAGCATCACTGGAGCTGCCCCACTGTCAGTAAGGGATGGATCCCTCCTGCTCTTTCTCCTGCCTGGGGCGCCTGTGTGGGGCTGGTTGTCCCTGTCATTTACCTTTTGATTGCACAGCCGTTTCTTAGAAAACAGTTGGCTTTTCAGGCTCTCCTGGGCATTCAAGTGAGTCCAGGAGATGTGGGGGTGAGCTGATAAGGGGGTTTGGATGATCTTGGCTGTTAGGTGTTGCTATGTTTCCTGATGCTGGTCTCCAAAGCAATCCCTGGCATGCTGCTTGTGTGGAAGGCAGAACAGCTCTGTGCTTGAAATTACCTGTTCTGGGGAAATGCAATGAATTTTCTGCTAGGAACTGCATGGAAGCAAAGATGGAGCCTGAATTGGGGATCTGCCCTTGTGGGGGTCCCTTACACTGACACAAAGCTCTCTGTGCCTCTCCAGAGGGCTGTCACCCTACAGAAACATGTCACTTCAGGGCAGGGAGGGGGATTTGACATCACAAAACATCGAGGGAAAAACATCGGGAGGCAAATTCTCCTTTTCTGGCCAGGCAAACCAGGGTGTGTGCCTGCTGTGTTCCACGAGCAGGAAATCAATTGCTGAGGGATTTCTGCTGGGAGATTTGTGCTTTATGAAGTTCATGCCAGGGGCAGAGGACTGGGGAGCTGGAAACGATAGCGCTGTCTTCCTCCCTCTGCTGCTTTAATTGTTTGTAATGATTTAATAAGCAGCACTATTCTTCCCTGCAGCAAACACAGGCATGTGGCATTTTATTACCTTTATTAGGGCCCCTGTTTGGAATTTCTTTGCTGTATTTCCTTCTCTGCAGGCTTGGTGCAAAACTTGAGAAGTCGGTGTGAGAAGCGGACTTTGTGCTGTCAACATTCTGAGTGTTGAGCCAGCACCAAATCCATGCAACTGTATGGGAAGGAAATAATAAGGACAAATGACATGATTTAAACAAGGAAATGCTCTTGGCTTTGGCATTTTATGTGCACAAATGCACACAAGGAGAGGAAGAGCAAAGCAGGTACAAGCTCCCAGTACTTGCAGAAGAATGAATGGAAATAACTTCCTGTTTAAGCTGGAAATCAGGAGAAAATTTGTACCCATCAGAAGGGTGTTGAACTGGAGCAGCTCCCTAGTGACAACAGACAGGTGGAGAAGTGAAACCCCAAATTAAAGGCTTTTAATGTGGGGGTTTTTGGATGTTGGGGTCTTTAGAAGCAGATCTTGTGAGTCCCATGGGCAATGCAGGCAGCTTCCCAGGGGAGCATCCCTGTCCCGTGCCAGGGATCTGCTGCCCTGGTCCCACAGAGTGATTTGGGTTGTACCTGATGGCCCAGCAGAGCTTGGGGAAATGCCTCAATGTTTGTTGGATTTCAATGGCATTTGGGTCAAATCAAGCTTCTTCTCTGAGGGATGGAGTCTTAAGCTCTCACAGGTTTTGCTTGAACATTTCTTTAATCTGTCCCCCACCCCAAAACCCCCAGCAGATCCCCTGCTCCTGCCACTCTGTGTCTCCCACAGCTGTGACCCTCAGAGCTTTTCCCTTACACTAAAGAACTGGAAATTGGCTGGCTTTTGTTGCCTCTTGGCAACAAAATTGTCTCCCATTTTGCAGCTCAGGGGCAAAGAAACCTCCTCCTCCCTTCAGTCTGCTGCAACAAAGTGTTTTGTTCCTCTTTGTGAAGAACTAGGAAGAAACACTTCTTTTTAAGATGAGGGAGCCCAATTCAATTCCCTTATCATTTTGAGCAAAATAACCAAGTTATTTATGTTGAAAGTCACTCCAAAATTTTGAAGAGATCTTTTTAGAAAATATTTCTCTTGGTGACTGATTATGAGTGGGTATGGGAAGAAACTCTTGGCATTGAACCGCTCAAAGCAGTAATTTCTTCCCAAAGAGTAGATGTAATTACATTTTTTAAAAAAAAAAAATAAGTAGTAGTGGACCAAAGGAGCTTCAAGCTGATCTCTATTTGCTGCCAATGACTGAATTAAATACACAGGGTTCCTATCAGCTCTGGCAGACAAAACATTGCATTTGGGTTATTGGGGGTTTTGTCAGAAATCTTTGTAGCATGAGTAGTTCATGGACTTATCTCTGCTGGCTTCAGCCATTCCTGCTGTCCATCATATCTGGCTATTAGAAGGCAGCTCTTTTCATTAGGTTGTCTTTTAATTCATATATCTGAGCCTTTTTCTACTTCTAGTCCCAGTTTTCAGTAGGACAAACATTTTCTTATCTGTGAGTATATTCAGTGGTGGCCACACAAGTGAAGGCAAGGAGCTGGCAGGTGTTAATTTATGAAACTTTCTAGAATGGGAAAAAACCTCAGTATTCAATTTCCATCTCCTTAGAAATCTCTATTTCTTTTCTTGTCTCTTGTGCTCTTTGTGGCTGGTCTGAGTTTAGTGCTTGGAAATGCAATTCTATGGATTCCAATTCTTTTGAGAGAGAATAATCTTGTACACAAAGCCAAATCAATTTAACTTTTCAATATTAGAGCAGTTTGACATCCAGGTTGGGGACCTGGCAGTGGTTAGTGCCTGGCCAGCCTCAGAACACAGAGTTGGTCTGATTTAGGTGAAATTTCATTCATTGGAGACAAACTAAAATTGCCTCTTATTTGCTCAGCACTAAAAATCCATTTGAAGCTGATTGCCAAGACTTGCTGCTGAATGATGGGATTAACCCCTGCAATGAATGGCACCATGAAATGAGAAACTGGGAGAGGAATATTAAAAATGGCATTTCCAACCATGTGCAGGCCCTGATGTTCTGCTGTTGGCTTGGTTGGGGCTGATTTGGATGGTTTTAGAGGCACTAACCTGGGCAGGGAAATGCACCTCAGGCAGCAATTGCATCTCTGGTGTCTGCAAGTGCCTTTCTCTCCCTTCATGCTCCTCAGAACTGAAATCCTGCATGGACCGAGTGAATCTGAGGCTTTGGGAAGGCCCAGTAGTGACAGATTTTGGTGAGATTTGAGTCAGGAGATGGAAGCAGCAGCAGAAGGTGCTGTAATCTTCATCCTTGTGCTCCCGTGCATGCTGATGCAGTGTGAAGGAGGCAGGGATTCCACAAAGCACCTTCTGTAGCCCATGAGGCAAAAAAAAACAAGTGGCAAGTTCTTTAATTTGTTAGAGTTTCAGGCATGTGTTGTGTGGCTGTGCTGCACCTCAGGGCCAGGCTCTGCCTCTCTCTGCTCCAGCTGGTGCTGCCAAGCTGTCCTCTGTGATTTTTATTTGCAAACCACCTCTCTGACCAGCTTCCACTTTGCTTTAAAAATTCAGCACCACGTTTGTGGCTGAACAGGTCCCAGAGCTGGGGAGAAGGATTTGAGATGCAATTTGCATCACAGAGTTGTTACAGCAGGGAAAATGTCACATCCCTCCTGTGCCTGGAGCTGCTAATCTTGTTCTGAACATTGAAAACCTCTTCAGCCAGCTTCTCTCATTATACCTAAAATTGATTACTGCTTTGATTTCACACCTCTTTCATGCAGGCTTTTCCTCTCTCCTTGGCTGGAATTGTCAGGCCTGAAAAGAGAAATTTTGTCGAGCCCTGGGACAGTTCTCCTCATCTATTCCTGCTCCTAATGCTGCTTTTTAATTATCTTGAGAACCTGAGCAAGAGGGAAACTGGGAGGAGTTTAGTGAGAGGAAAAGTGAAGCATAGAGGCCAAAGTGTAAATGCAGAGTCTGGGTTACCAGAGTCTGCAGTATTTTGGGATCTGGGCCATGCAAACTGATGTTTTCTCTGTGAATGGCTGATTCCTTCTGTATCTCCTGAAATTCCTGTGCACTGGGGCTGGTGCTGGAACTGAAGCCACACAAACTCCCCATGGAGCTGTGTGGGACACAGTGGGAATCATTTATTTGCTGCTTTTGATGAAAAGTTGTGACATGAACCTCAGTGTCAGGGAGGTGACACGTTAATGCTGCTGCTGTCAGACAGTGCCCCACACACCGTGTCTGGAGACAGCTCAGGAGAAGATGAAGAAAAACCAGGATTCAATCCCATGTGCCACTGAACTCTAAAAGAGATAAACTGTTGGGGATCAAGTCTGTGGGGCTGAGAGGGGGAGAGCTGGAGGAAAGGGACAGCTCTGAGAAGTGTGTGGTCGCCAAACAGGGCAGATTCCTAAACAAATTTTTTCATCTTTTATGAAAAAGTATCTTTTATCTGGGCTTTGAATGTCTTTTCTGTTCCTGTTGTGTTGCTCCCAAGCTATTCCTGACCTCATCTGCCTCTGAAAGGCATCTCTGCACGGTTAGCCAGGAAAGGGTTTACCCTCTGCCTTTATTCCCTTCCCCTGTTTTCCTAGAGTTACGTCGTTTTCTTCCCTATGTTCTTTTCGTTTTTGTTGTTTATGAATTTGGGAATAGCGGCGAATCATGCTATTCCACTCATCAGGCCTCACTTGCCACACCAGAGGAACGAATTCCCTTCTTACACAAGGTAGTTAATATGACTGTCTGTTTTTGGCTTGTAATCCTATGCAATTGATGTTGGGTTCCCCGCCAGGGCCCAATCTCTTCTTTGTTCTAGGTTTTCAACTAGTGATGCTACTTCTCTGTCGGGGATCTCTAGCCCCCAGGGATCTTTATAAATTCTCTTAAGGCCCTTGATGGATTTGCCCTCCTCCAGTCCCAATCACAAGTAAGACACCATGTGCTTCCCACCAACTGTGACTGGAAAATCCACCATTTGTCTTTACAGCCCCTGCAAAGATTTTTACCCACGCCCTGACAAGAGGGTTCCCGACATTTAAGACACACGGTGCAATTGAATAATTCTCGCCTCACTTCAGCCACTAATGAAAGAGCAAACGTCAGTTCATTCCAGGTTTTCCACGGTAGAGGCACTGTAACTCCTGTTCCAGTTTCTGTGGGTTTTCTTACCAAAAGTCTAAGTCAATACAGTTCTCTGTCCCCCTAATTCAGTCATTCACATTACCCGCTGGCACAGGTCTCTGTGTCTTCCGAAGAGTTACCCGTAGATCTCCGTGGCGGCTGGTCACCTCCCAAGGGTGTCTGCAGTGACAGGTCCTTTCACTCGACTGGCATGTGTCCAGCCTTTTTTCAGCAGTTCGGATGGCTGTTTCTGTGGTAAACAGAACAACATAGGGACCTTCCCATTGGGGGTTAGGGTTGTCTCTTTCCAAGTCTTAATTAAAACCCTGTTTCGGGTTTAGCTTATGCATTATTATATCCAAGGGTGGTCTTTGTACCAATAGCCCTTTTTGTTTTAATTCTTCCCTCCATTTCATTAACTGTTGTATATAACCCTGAATTTGACTATCTTGTATACAAGGATGGTTTCCTGGGAGTTCTAAATCGTAAGGCATTCCATAAAGCATTTCAAAGGAGAGATTCCCGCATCCGTCCTGGGCTGGGTTCTAATGTTTAGCAGGGCCATAGGTAAACATCTGACCCAAGACATTTTAGTTTCTACCATAAGTTTTGTGAGTTGCTTCTTGATCTCTCCATTTGCCCTTTCCACCCTCCCTGAGCTTTGAGGATGCCAAGGGTGTGATATTGCCATTTAGTGCCTAAGGCCATGGTTACCTTCCTCATTATTTTATTTGCAAAATAAGGACCTCTATCAGAGTCTAATATTTCTACTATTCCATATCTAGGGATTATTTCTTCTAACAATGTTTTAATCACCACATTCTAGTAGCCCTTGATGTAGGGTATGCTTCTACAAAGTGGGTTAGATGATCTACCAATACCAATAAGTATTTCTATCTCCCTACTTTTGGTAGCTCGGTAAAATCTATTTGTACATGTGAAAAAGGCGGTGTGCCAATTCCTCCCTCCTGGAATCCTTTTTCCTAACTTGGTGTTTATTAACTCTTTGGCATGTTATGCATCCCTAACTACTTGTTTTGCTATATCATATATTCCTATACACATGTATAATAGTAAATTGATCTACTAAGGCCTGGGTCCCAATGTGTCTTATTATGAATTTGCTGCACTATTCTTCGGGCCATAGATTTTGGCAGGTACCTCCCTGTCATCTGGCAATTTCCAAATACCCCCCAGTGTCTTTTATTCCCATTTTGTCTAATTTCTCCTTTTCCTGGGCTGAAAAGCTCAAGACATGAATTTTCTCACTATTTCGTGTTCTCCTTGTTCCCAAATCCTGGGAATTTTCTGAAGGCAGCTTCCTTTGCTTCTCTGTCTGCTGTGTTGTTTCCTCTAGTCAGATGGGAGAAGCCCTTTTTTGATGCCCCTTTAACATGTACTATTGCTATTTTCTTTGGGCCTCTTAAAGCTTGTAGTACCTGAGTAATTAGTTCCTGATGTATTAATTCTCTTCCTCGGGAGTTTATTAACCCTCTTTCTTCCCAAATTTTTCCAAAAGTATGTACCACCCCAAAGGCGTATTTTGAGTCCGTATAAATGGTCCCTACTTTAGCTTCCAGAAGTTTTAAAGCCCGTAATATAGCATATAGTTCACAAGCCGGTGCTGACCAATTAGAACTCAGAGGCCCCGATTCTATTATTTTGAACTTTCTACCTCCCACAACCGCATATCCAGAGACTCACTTTCCTTCAACAACTCTAGAGGATCCATCCACAAATAGCCTTTCTCCTTCTTCCAGTTCTTCTTTTTCGAGGTCTGGTCTAATTTTTGTTTGTTTTTCTATACTATGCAGACAGTCATGGGTTAAATTCTCCTGTGGATCTCCAAACAGGAACTCTGCGGGGTTTTGCAGAGAGGTGGTTTCAAGTGTCAACCGAGGGGACGACAGTAAAATGCTCTCATATTTCAGGAGCCTTGCATCTGTTATCCATTTTTCTGCACCTCTTTTTAAAATTGCCCGTATATTATGTGGCGTAAAAATTTTTAGTTCTCCTCCATAAGTAATTTTAAGAGCTTCCTCCACTAAAAGGGCTGTCGCTACTATAATCTGTAAACATGTTGGCCACCCCCTACTTACGGGGTCTAGTAGTTTAGAAATAAATGCCACCGGTTTTCGGCTGCTGGCCCAATCCTGAGCCAGCACCCCTAATGCTACTCCTGCCTCAGTGTTAACGAACAAATAGAAAGGCCTTCTAACATCCGGGAGGCTTAACACCGGGGCGTTAGCTAATTCCTCTTTTAGTTGTTCTAATGATTTATCATCCTCCTTGGTCCATTTTATCATACCTTCAGCAGTTAATTTTTCATACAAAAATTTTACCTTACCACTGAAGTTTTCAATCCATTGTCTGCAATATCCTACGAGACCCAATAGCTGCCTGATTTGTCTCTTGCTTCTTGGGGGAGGAAGGGAGAGAATTCCCTTAACCCTCTCTTGGTCCAATGTTTTGGTTCCTTTACTAAGTCGGTGTCCCAGATATTTTACTTCTTCCTCTACAAATTGCAGTTTGCTTTTGACACCTTTCAGCCCCTGGATGCCTAAAAGTTTAGAAGCTTAATGCTCTCCTCCTAACTAATTCTTCGCTTTTCCAATTAATAAATCATCTACATATTGAACGAGGGTTATTCCCTGGCTCTGCATAGGATCTCATCACTTGCTCATTGCTTGCCCAACAAATTTGGAGATTCTAGAAAGCCCTGAAATAACAGTCCACCTTAATTGTTGCTTGGGTATCGGGATCTTCCATTCAAATGCAAAATTAATCTGGCATTATTCTTCCTTTAAGGGCATGACCAAAAGCGTCTTTCAAATCTATGACACTATACCACTGATCATCTGGTTTCAATTGACTGGGCAATGTGGGGGTTAGCTACTACAGGAACCGGGCAATGGTTCTCTTTATTTATCTCTTAGATCATGTACAAGTCGGTATTTTCCATCTGGTTTCTTTACAGGCAGGATGGGGGTAAAGGGATATAAAAGGTTCCAAGACTGTTGTATACAAGGTTCCATGGCCCCCTGATTGGGGTATTGTTTTATGCTTACTGGTGTTGGTTTCCAGTCCCTATGGGGTGGGGTATTGTTTTTATTCTTAATGTTTCGGGTTTTGATTTTGATTGTGAAGGGCTCTATATTTAATTTTCCTGCTGTATCAGGGTAACTATACTTACTGGGTTGATATTTTTTCATCGTCGGCCCGTAAAGGGCACAATTTGACTTTCAACTGTTTTTCTTCAATATTTACATTTATCCCTAATTCCACCATTCGTCTCCCTAGTAAATTGTAATCAGCTTCAGGGACTAATAACAGTGATCCTACCCCCATTTTCTTCTCTGATTCTATTAAAACATCTTCAATTACAGGAACTTTGAAAGTTTCCCCTGCCCCAATAACCTGTACGGAGGAGGATGAAATTTTTTTCATCCAGGGGCAAAATCGAACTATTGATCTCTCGGCCCCTGTATCTACAAGGAAGGTTGTAGGGGTTCTGCTGAGGACCCACTCTGAGTTTTTACCAAGGGCTCTACATGACATTTTGGGTCCCTAATAGATAGAGCCCCTTGACCTCCCTAGTCCTCTTTTAAACATTTTCTGCTCCTAAGCCTCTTCGACATTCCCTCTATGTGTCCTTTTCCATTACAATAACACACTACCCCTCCCTCCTGGAGACCTCCCAAATTAGAGTCTTCCCATGTAAATCGTGGTGGGGTTGTTTCATTGTCCCTCCCTAACTGCCGCCACCATCAATTTGCCTTTTATGTGTCATCCCTTCTAAGGGGGTTATATAACTGCCACCACCATCATCGAACTTGCCTTTTATGTGCTTCATCTTCCCTTACATATACCTTCTGGGCTTCCTAAGTCATCAGTCCTCTGTCCTGCCAGTCCTCTAATTTTTCTAATTTCTTTCAAACATCTTCCCCATGATTTGGCTACAAACTGTGTTTTCAGGAGTGCAAGCCTCTCAGGAACAAGGACTTCAGAGATGGCAAGAAGAACATCTTCAGTCCATGGACTTTGGAAACTCAATGGCTTGGACTTGAATTTCTGTGCATTGCAAAATATTTTCCATGGAAAGCA
>JALJVW010002218.1:0-11557 GCA_024865655.1 Emberiza elegans
AATCAGTGAGAATGCCCTGAAAGGATCGAAGATCTCCTCTGGGGTCACCCACCAGCAACATTATCAGAATTGATTACAGAACTGCAATTCCATCAACTGAGAATGATAACACCTGTTGTTGAAAGAGTACAAGTAAAATGTTAAGAGCGGGGTAAACATAGTTTAGGGTGCCATCCATAGATATGTATTGTTTGCATACTTTGTTTTAATTCATGTTAGAGAGTAACTAAGAGGGAAGAGGAGAAACAATTGATTTACTTGTTTTGCTATGGTTATATATTTAGCCAGCTAATTGTAAACGCATTGCTAGTGATTTTTGGAATACCTTTGAGACTGGGAGATGGGACCCTTCCAGCAACAATTAAATTAGTAGAAAACTTAAATCAGTTAGTTCTTGCTACATTGACTATAGAACAAATAAGAGAACGAACAATTCATAATATTATAGACCAGTGTTTCATAATTGATAATTGTTGATTAAAAAAATCTTATTAGAAGTTAATTATGCTCTGAAATTCTGAAAATATGAATTTATGGTATTCAACCTAACCTTTGACCTACTATTTCATTTTAATTATTTCTTTTTAACAACCAGAGCTGAGAAATGGCATTTAAAAAGAGACAAGCAAACTCTGTGAAGCTATAGTGCCAAAAACTAAAGCACCAGTGACTAGACCCCGGAATATTACCTTTGCTACCGAAAAACTGGCATCTGTTGTAGTTTCAGCCCAAGGGGCCTTGAAAAGTAGAAAGGTAGATTTCTAAGATTATTTTCACTGTGATCCTTCTGGTACTCTGGGTGATTGGTCAAAACCAGAAAGCCACACTGGACAGGAGTTTCAACAATGAAAAAAAGCAAACAAAGCAAAAATCAAGTCCCAACAATTTCAACATTTTGTGACTATTGCAATCACCTGTGTAAATTAGTCAAAATGTTTAGCTGAATTGTATAAACGGCTTAAATAGCACTACAAAATTGAGATCTGCCAGCCTCAGATAAAGAACCTGTTTGTGAAATTGATGCAAAGAAATTGCTGCAAAATTAGAATACAAAAGATATCAGAGCACAGTTTTTAATACAGCACGAATCAATGATCAAAAAGAGAAATGAAATTTATGATAAATAAATTATGATTCGTGCTAATAAAAATTGAAAAAGAGCAGTGTGTTGGTACTATATTAATATTTGGGAATAGGTAAAATGGTTAAAAAGTTGTAATGTTAAAGAGAGAGGGAGAGAGGGCTCCACCCCGGCAGATGTTCTGAGACAGGAGGAAACTGAACAGATGCTAAAAATGAACAAGAATCTGGTTGGGTCCCAGAAAAAGTGATGCTAATTATAAAGAATTTATTGCTTCGACCCTTTGCAACGATATGTGCCTTTTGGCTTCTGATGTATTAACCGATAGCATGTGTAACCCAAGGTGAATTAAGGACATCGAGGAAGAGGAGGAGCCTTCTCAGTGGCGACACCAAAGACTGAGTGGGCCACCCGGGCACAGTGATGGCACATGCGCAGTAGAGGTGTTCTAAGAGCGAGATGGTGGGTGATGAACCGGAACTGAAGAATATAGGTATTAACATGGTATATAAAGGTATTTCACTTGGCAACTTTGTACAGAAGAGGTGGCACGGGTCTGAAAGCCCTGCACTCCGTGCCCCACGTTATCCTTTATGCGTACTGTGTTAGAACAAATTATCCCTTCTTTATATGTTTTCTAAATGATTTAATTAAAATTGCTACAATCTAAATTTGTTTGAGAATTACTTTTTATGAAAAGGAGATAATTAGTGGAAACATAACATGTCCCAATAGGCGGTGGAGGTGGACCCAAATTTGACTGGTGCGACCACCGAAGTGAGGGTTTGGGCACAGATGAGAGGTGACCCTTGTGAAAGCACAGGCAGACAGACTTGTCCTGGCAATATTGCTATGGGAACAATGCCTGGATAGTTCTTTACCACAGGAAGGAAAGCACCACGGCCCCAGTGTTTCAGCAGCAGATGAGAAGAGACCCTCAACATGCCAAGGTCAGCTGGACCAGTCAGGTGGCCCACGGGGAGGCCAAACCAGCCAGACCTGTTCTGTGTCCCCTTGGTTTTATGGGGCCCTGAGGTGTCACAAGGCTGCCTTGGTTCCATGGGGTCCCACAGTTTCACAATGGCTCCCAGCTTCCTGAAGGTCCCTTGGTGTCACAAAGGCCCCAAGGATTCCATGAGGCCTTGAAGTGCCACAATGGTCTCTGTGCTTCCACAGGCCTCACAATGTCATGTCACTCCTCTGTTCCGTGAGCCCTGCAATGTCACAATGGGCCTTTGGACCATGAGGGTTTGTGGTGTCACAATGGTCTCCGTTGGCTCCACGGTGTCACAATGGAGCATTGATGAGGCGGCCTCTCTGTGTCACCCTGGAGCTTTGGTTCCATGAAGCCCTGCAGTGTCACAATGGTCCCCCCTTGGTTTCTTAGTGTCACAATGCACCACTGATGACAGAAGGCCTGGCAATGTCACAATGGCCCCTTGGTTCCATGCAGCCCTGCAGGGTCACAAAGGCCTCTTGGTTTCATGGTGCCCCACAGTGTCACAATGGTCTCCTTGGTTCCATGGTGCCCCACAGCGTCACAATGCTTTGCTTATTCCATGGGGCCTCGTGGTGTCACAATGGTCTCCATGATTCCATGAGTCTCCTCAGTGCCACAACAGCCCCTTGGTTCCATGAGGTTGTGAAGTGTCTCAATGGTCTTTCAAGGTTCCATGGTTCCATGAGGCCTTGCAATGTCACAGTGGACCTTTGGTTCCATGGGGTGTGACAATGTCCCAATGTCCCTTGTTCTCACAGGGGCCCCACAGTGTCACCAGGGCCCCTTGGTCTATCAGGGGCGCCACGGTGTCACAATGGTCCCTTGGTTCCATGGGCCCTGTGCTGCTGCATTCCCCCCTCCCTTCTCAGGCCGCCCTGCCAGCTGAGAAATGCTCCCTGGGCCTCGGCCTTGGCCAACAGCCCCTGGGCTCAGCTCCTCACAAACACTGTCTGCTCCAGGCACTGCTGCTGCCCAACCAGCTCCTGGTTCCTTTAGCAGCAGCCCTGGCAGCTGTTTCTGTTCCCTGCGTGGCACAACATCCCTGTTCTCACCCTGCCAAAGAAAGCTGCTGGTGCCAAGTGCGGCCAGGATGAACCATGGCTGGGACTGAAGCCCCTCTCTTGGGGCCCTGCAAGCAGCGCTCCAAAAGGAGCCCTTGCAGCTCTCCTGGGCCAGCCACTCCCTCGCAGTGGGGCCTCTCCCAGGCGGGAACTCTCCCGTTTGCTGCACTCGGGGATCCTGAACAACAAGGGAGCCTGGGCCGATCCCCCCACTCCTCCAGGCTCAGCCCTTTGCCCGCTGGGGAGATGCCAAAGCATCCTCAGGGAGCATTCCCTGCCCTCAGGGGAATTGCTCACAGGTGCCTTGCACTGACTCTTGGTGTCTGTGTGCACACAGGAGTGCCTGTGCTGGGGAAATGTGGCACAAATGCTGCTCTCTGAGGGCTTGGAGTGCCTTGGAGAGCTGAGCCAGTCAGGCCTGCAAGTGATGGTGAGTCACAAGCTGTAAGCTGAGTTCAATGCTGCTAAGAGTTGTTCTTTTGCTAAGTTGTTACATTGAATAGAAGTTATAAGCTAAGTTGAATATTGTTAAGTTTTATTGCAGAGCTACATCATTAAGTCCTAGGTTACAAGTAAGGTTAAATACTGTTAAGTGCTGTTCTTTTGCTAAATGCTGAAGTCTAAGGTATCAGTCAAGTCCTGGTTTTGGTTCATTTCTTCTTTGACTGGATTTTGTTTGGTTTTTTTGTTGCTTTGTTTCTTTGGTGGTATTGCCCTAGGTGCCCAGTCAGGATCAGGTGACTCTTGCAAAGGAACTCTGTGCTGCTCTCCCTTAATATTCAATCTGGTTTTACTGATCCTTGCTGGGGATTTTTTCAGCTCTCAGCCCCTCGTTTGTGTAAGAGGGTGAAGGAGCCCTGGCCCAGGCTCTGCCCCTGGGGACACGGGGATGCTGCCGGGGGTCCCTGTCCCCTGTGCCACCCCAGAATTTGACCTATGCCTGTGTCAGGCTCTGGGCTCCATCTCGTGGAACATCCTCTGGGGGGCTGGGGGCGGGGGGGGGACCCGGGGGACAGGGACCCCGCTGTGCACGAGCAGGTTGGACTGCTCTGGGGAACTGTGAGGGGCCAGGGCAGAGGGACCTCCCAGTGACCTCACAGCCCCTGTCATGTCACAGAGCCATCTGTGATTCCAGAGAACCACCTATGATGTCACAGGCCTGTGATGTTAAAGCCCAGGATGGGATGAAACAAATGCCCCATGTGATGTCACAGAGCCAATGCTGGGATATCACTCTGGGCTGTCCACACAGCTGCAATTCTGAGGTCACAAATCACCCTGGATGTCACGGTCTCTTCTGTGATGTCACAGCGGTTCTGTCATATTACTCCAGACGTCAGTGATATCACAACTGAGTCTGATGTCTGAGCCACCTCCATGATGGTACAGTCTGCTCTGTGGCCTTACACCCCTACTCTATGATGTCACAGCCACCTCTGCGATGTCACAGAGTCCATCAGTGATGTCACCCAACCCCTCTGTGATGCCATACTGCCACTCTGTGTGTCACTGCACACACTATCACCTCACACCCTGCTCTATAACGTCTGCACACACCCTATGACCTCACAGCCTGCTCTATGATTTCACACAGACCCCTCTATGATGCTGGAGCTGCTCCATGACCTCCACAACAAACTCTGTGATGTCAGGCCCAGTCTGTGAGCTCCCACAGCCCTCCAGCTCTCCACACAGCCCCTTGCCTGACATCCCAGCCTCCTGTGCCTCTGGGACACAGCCACAGAGGTAACTGCTGTGACACAGCCCCCTCTGGGCCATGGCACAGCCCCTGCAGTGCTGAGCCTGGGGCCAGTCTGTGCCCTGCTGGTGTCCCTGAGGGCCCCTGGCAGTGCCCAGCCCTGCTGGGCTGTGCACAGGGCTGCTCCTGCCCAGAGCTGTCTCTGCAGTGCTGCCCTTGCCAGCAGCTGCCTCTGGAGCTGAGGCCCGGCCAGCTCAACAGCACAGACACAGCACAGGGACTTCAATGACCTCTGGGCCTTTGGTGCTCTTTGCATCCACTCATCAGTGCCTCTCAGTGTGCTCAAAACCTCCTTAAAAACTCAAAATCAGATTCAAAGTCCAAACACCCCCAACTCTAAATGGCTCCCCACTCAGGGGACAGAACTCATATATGAAAGTGTCCCCAGGTTGCAGGTGGGGCAGAACACTGGTACTTTGACAGAGTGTCAGTTGAATTGCACATATCAATATATTACAGGGAAGAAAAAAACAAAGCAGGACCTCACAAATGTTTTCTCCACTGTCTTTTTAAATATGTTACATTCAGTTTAGGTACGTCGAGCCTCTGGAGCAGTAAAATTCAGCAGCCTCTGCAAGTTGCTGAGGATGTCCTTATTACTAGCCAGCCCTGCCCAGAGACCGTGGGGGAATGGGCAGACAAGGAGGCGTCCCGGGGCTGGGCAAGCAGCACTCCAGAGGCACCAGGGGCTGCAGCTGGCAAGTGCGGTGGAATGGGGCTGGGAAAAGCCCTACCTGGGCTGTGCCAAGCAGGACACACAGCCCTGACCCCCATGCCCAAACAATTCTTTCCATGAGACATTTTAAAGGAATTACAATTATTGGTGTCCTCTGAGTTTGGATGTGAAAATAACTACCAGAGATCCTCAGGGCTCAAAACAACTGACCAGATTTTATTGGTAAATTTAGAAAATCAAGAGAAACTTTGGCAAAAAGGTACATTTAATAACATTCAATCAACAAAACACACTTCTCAAAGCATTAACCTGGCCCATTGCACTTCAGAATCTCTATGCCCATTCCATTTAAGTTAATCAAAATTTGCAGAAAGAAATAGGAGAAAATAGACACAGAAAAGAAAAGATATATAAAATTCAGAAACACCCCCCACCTGGATTCCAGTTGTTCAGATGGAAGTGCAAAGGAGGAGGGTCAAGATGTGTGCTTGCCTTGTGGTCAGACTTAAATGCCCCTTGGTTAGCTATAGGCCCTTCCCCAGGTGGGGACTTGAGGTCATTTGGTCCCTCAGGAGCTGGGCTGGGGGCTGCAGAGGGTGGCTGTGGGCATTGCCTGTGCTGTGCCAGGGGCTGGCAGACACTGCGGGCTGGGATGGGCTCTGGGATTGGGGTTCCAGGGCAGGGGCAGGGCTGGGCTCACCAGGCAGGGGCAAAGCTGGACCTGCCCCTTCCTCCCCCACACATGAAATGATCTGAGTCAACAATCTCCTCCAGTCTGTCCCAATAGGCAGTGTTTCAATGTGGACCCAAATTCGGGAACCACCAGGACCTGGCCCGGAAGGAGTTTCTCTTCCATGGGAAGAGCCTGGAGCCTTCCCCAGGGTTTTACAGGCACAGATGAGGTGACCCTTGTGAAAGCACAGGGCAGACAGACTTGTCCTGGCAATATTGCTATAGAACAATGCCTGGATAGAAGAATTTGGTTTGAAATCAGTTCTGAGTCATGGCCTGGAGGAGAAGGACAGTTTCTTTTGGAGAAGCACGGAGCCCCAGTGTTTCCAGCAGCAGATGAAGAGACCCTCAACTTTGCCAAGGTTAGCTGGACCCAGTCAGGGTTCCAGGGTAACCAATAGACAGTTCTTTCCACAAGAATGAAAAGGTGTCCCCCTGCCTTGGTTCCATGGAAAGTTTCTAATGGCTCCCAGCTTCCTGAAGGTCCCAGCGGTGTCACAAAGGCCCAAAAAGGATTCCATGAGGCCTTGAAGTGCCACAATGGTCTCTGTGCTTCCACAGGCCTCACAATGTCATGTCACTCCTCTGTTCCGTGAGCCCTGCAATGTCACAATGGGCCTTTGGACCATGAGGGTTTGTGGTGTCACAATGGTCTCCGTTGGCTCCACGGTGTCACAATGGAGCATTGATGAGGCGGCCTCTCTGTGTCACCCTGGAGCTTTGGTTCCATGAAGCCCTGCAGTGTCACAATGGTCCCCCTTGGTTTCTTAGTGTCACAATGCACCACTGATGACAGAAGGCCTGGCAATGTCACAATGGCCCCTTGGTTCCATGCAGCCCTGCAGGGTCACAAAAGGCCTCTTGGTTTCATGGTGCCCCACAGTGTCACAATGGTCTCCTTGGTTCCATGGTGCCCCACAGCGTCACAATGCTTTGCTTATTCCATGGGGCCTCGTAGTGTCACAATGGTCTCCATGATTCCCGTGGTCTCCTCAATTGCCACAACAGCCCCTTGTGGTTCCATGAGGTTGTAGAGTGTCTCAGTGGTCTTTCCAAGGTTCCATGGTTCCATGAGGCCTTACAGTATCACCGTGGACCTTTGGTTCCATGGGGTGTGACAATGTCCCAATGTCCCTTGTTCTCACAGGGCCCCACAGTCACCATGGCCTTGGTCTATCAAGGCATGCGGTGTCACAATAAGTCCCTTGGTTTCCATGGGCCCTGTGCTGCATTTCCCCACTCCCTTCTCAGGCCGCCTGCCAGCTGAGAAATGCTCCCTGGGCCTCGGCGCAGCCCAGCAACCCCTGGGCTCAGCTCCTCACAAACACTGTCTGCTCCAGGCACTGCTGCTGCCCAACCGGCCCCTGGTTCCTTTAGCAGCAGCCCTGTGGCTGTTTCGGTTCCTGGCACAACATCCCTATTCTCACCCTGCCAAAAGCTGCTGGTGCCAAGTGCGGCCAGGATAGACCATGGCTGGGACTGAAGCCCTTCTCTTGGGGCCCTGCAAGCAGCGCTCCAAAGGGCCCTTGCAGCTCTCTGGGCCAGCCCCACTCCCTCAGGTGGGGCCTCTCCCAGCCGGGAACTCTCCCGTTGCTGCCTCAGGGGATCCTGAACAGGACCAGACTGGGCGATCCCCCCACTCCTGCTCAGCCTTTGCCCGCTGGGGAGATGCCAAAACATCCTCAGGGGCATTCCTGCCCTCAGGGAATTGCTCACAGGTGCCTTGCACTGACTCTTGGTGTCTGTGTGCACACAGGAGTGCCTGTGCTGGGGAAATGTGGCACAAATGCTGCTCTCTGAGGGCTTGGGTGCCTTGGAGGCTGAGCCAGTCAGGCCTGCAAGTGATGGTGGAGTCTGAAGCTGTAAGCTGAGTTCACTGCTGCTAAGGTTGCATTCTTTGCTAAGTTATTACATTTAATATAAGTTAGCTAAGTTGAATATTGATAAGTTTTATTGCAGGCTTCATCATTGAGTGCTAGGTTACAAAGTAAGGTTTAATCCTGTTAAAAGTGTTCTTTTGCTAAATGCTGAAGTCTAAGGTATCAGTCAAGTCCTGGTTTTGGTTCATTTCTTCTTTGACTGGATTTTGTTTGGTTTTGTTGCTTTGTTTCTTTGGTGTGCCTAGAGTTGCCCAGTCAGGATCAGAGTGACTCTTGCAAGGAACTCTGTGTGCTCTCCTTAATATTCAATCTGGTTTGCTGATCCCTTGCTGGGGATTTTTCAACGCTCTCAACCCCTCGTTTGTAAGAGGATGAAGGGGCCTGGCCCAGGCTCTGGCCTGGGGACACAGGGATGCTGCCGGGGGTCCCTGTCCCCCCTGTGCCACCCCAGGGCCCCAGCCCCCCATGCCTGTGTCAGGCTCTGGGCTCCATCTCGTGGAACATCCTCTTGGGAGGCTGTGGGCAGGGGGACCCAGGGGACAGGGACCCCGCTGTGCCTGAGCAGGGTTGGACTGCTCTGGGGGAACTGTGAGGGGGCCGGGGCAGAGGGACCTCCCAGTGACCTCACACAGCCCCTGTCATGTCACAGAGCCATCTGTGATTCCACAGAACCACCTATGATGTCACACAGGCCCTGTGATGTTAAAGCCCAGCATGGGATGAAACAAATCCCCATGTGATGTCACAGAGCCAATGCTGGGATATCACTCTGGGCTGTCACACAGCTGCAGTCTGAGGTCACAAATCACCCCTGGATGTCACGGTCTCTTCTGTGATGTCACAGCCGGTTCTGTCATGTTACTCAGACATCCAGCGATGTCACAACCCAGTCTGATGTCACAGAGCCACCCTCCATGATGGTACAGTCTGCTCTATGGCCTTACACCCTACTCTATGATGTCACAGCCACCTCTGCGATGTCACAAGTCCATCAGCGATGTCACACAACCCTCTCTGTGATGCCATACTGCCACTCTGTAATGTCACTGCACACACTATGACCTCACACCCTGCTCTGTAACGTCACTGCACACACCATGACCATCACAGCCTGCTCTCTATGATGTCACACAGACCCCTCTATGATGCTGGAGCTGCTCCATGACCTCACACAACAAACTCTGTGATGTCAGCCCAGTCTGTGAGCTCACACAGCCCACTCTGTGCTGTCACACAGCCCCTTGCTGACATGCCAGCTGCTCTGTGCCTCTAGGACACAGCCACAGAGGTGCTGCTGTGACACAGCCCCCTCTGGGCCATGGCACAGCCCCTGCCAGTGCTGAGCCCCTGGGAGCTCAGTCTGTGCCCTGCTGGTGTCCCTGAGGGGCCCTGGCAGTGCCCCAGCCCTGCTGGGCTCTGCAGGAGCTGCTCCTGCCCAGAGCTGTCTCTCAGCAGCTGCCCTTGCCAGCAGCTGCCTCTGGGCCAGGAGCCCGGCCCAGCTCAGCAGCACAGACACAGCACAGGGACTTCAATGACCCTCTGGGCCTTTGGTGCTCCTTTTGCATCACACTCATCAGTGCCTTCAATTGATATAAAACCTCTGCCAAAAACTCAAAATCAGATTCAAGTCAACTGTTAACTCTAAATGGCTCCACTAGAGGGACGCCTCATATGATGTCCCAAGGTTGCAGGTGAGGCAGAACACTGCTTCTTTGACAGAGTGTCAGTTGAGTGCACATATCAATGTATTACTGGGAAGAAAAACCTAAGCAGGACCTCTGGAAATGTTTTCTCACTGTCTTTTAAATATGTATTTATTCAGTTGGAATACAAATGGGAGCCGTAGACAGTAAAATTCAGCAGCAGCCACTGCAGAGTTGCTGGGGATGTCATGTAGCCCCCACTGTGAGCCAGCCTGCCCGAGACCGTGGGGAATGGGCAGACAAGGGAGGCGTCCCGGGGGCTGGAGCAACCGGCACTCAGGGCACCGGGGCTGCAGCTGGCAAATGGTGTGTGGAATGGGGCTGGGAAAGCCCCTGCCTGGGCTGTGCCAAACGGACACACAAACCCGACCCCCATACCCCATACAATTCTTTCCATGAGACATTTTAAAGGAATTACAAGTATTGGTGCCTTCTGAGTTGGATGTGCTGGAGAAATATCTACCAGAGATCCTCAGGAGCTCAAAACAACTGACCAGATTTTATTGGTAAATTTAGAAAATCAGAAACTTTGGCAAATTACATTTATAACATTCAATCAGCAAAACACACTTCTCAAAGCATTGCTTGGCCCATTCCTTCAGAATCTCTATGCCCATTCCATTTTAGGTTAATAAAATTTGCAGAGAGAAAAAAGGAGAAGTAGACACAGAAAGAGAGAAAAGACATATAAGATACAGAGAAGCACCCCCACCTGGATTCCAGTGTTGTTCAGATGGAACTTGCAAGGAGGGAGGGTCAAGATATTGTGCTTGCCTTGTGGTCAGACTTAAATACCCCTTGGTCTTCCTGGGCCTTCCCCCAGCTGGGACTTGGGTCATTTCAGGATTCCCTGCAGAGGTGGCTGTGGGATTGCCTGGGCTGTGGGGGCTGCAGACACTGGTGGCTGGGATGGGGCTCTGGGGGATTGCCTGGGTGTGCCAGGGCTGGCAGACAGGGGCTGGGCTCATTGGGGCAAGGCAAAGCTGGACCTGGACCTTCCTCCCCCACATATGAAATGATCAAGCCAACAATCTCCTCCAGTCTGTCCCAATAGGCCAGTGTTCAATGTGGACCCAAATTTGGAACCACGCGGGAACCTGGCCAGGAAGGGAGGATTCTCTTCCATGGGAAGGAAAGCACCAGAGCCTTCCCCAGGGTTTTTGGGCACAGATGAGGAGGTGACCCTTGTGAAAGCACAGGCAGACAGACTTGTCCTGCAATATTGCTATGGCAACAATGCCTGGATAGAAGGGAATTTGGTTTTGAAATCCCAGTTCTGGTCATGGCCTGGAGGGAAGGACAGTTCTTTACAGGAAGGAAAGCACGGAGCCCCAGTGTTTCAGCAGCAGATGAGGAAGAGACCCTCAACATGCCAAGGTCAGCTGGACCAGTCAGGTGATTACACAGGAGGCAAACCAGCCAGACCTGTTCTGTGTCCCCCTTGGTTTTATGGGGCCCTGAGGTGTCACAAAGGCTGCCTTGGTTCCATGGGGTCCCCACAGTTTAACAATGGCTCCCAGCTTCCTGAAGGTCCTGCCCGTTATCACAAAAAGGCCCCAAAAAAGTTCCATGAGACCTTGAGGTACCACAATGGTCTCTGTGCTTCCTGAGCCTGGCAATGTCATGTCACTCACCTCTGTTCCCGTGAGGCCTGCAATGTCACAA
>JALJVW010002220.1:0-38259 GCA_024865655.1 Emberiza elegans
ACTTCTAATACATTTCTATAGAGATGTGGTTTAGACAGAGCATGCAGTTGATGACAAAGAAGCACAAATTTGGACAGAAATACTGGGGATTAGGTTTCACCTCATTGGCAGGGTGTCCAAGTGTATGGAGGCCAGACAAGCAAGGATAAGGAGAAAAAATTGTCCCTCTTATTTCAGAACTGTGCTTTATCCATCCCAAAGTGGAGTGAATCAATAGCTGCACTTGGCCTTCTCTGGTTGGAATTCCCAGATATCTCATCCCTGCCATTGTGTCAGGCAGACTGTGTGGCAAAAAGGCATAAGGGACACGAGCCTTCCCAGAAGTAGCAAACTGTGCATTATCCTACCTAAGGAAGTTCTAGACCAGTATATATTTGAACGTTTTGCTCAGTTTTGCTGGAATAGGGTTTTTCTTTGATGTTCCTTGTCATGGGATTTGAGACTTTTCCCTGGGATAAGTTGCTGTCTGTTACCACAGCTGAATTTGTCTAGATGCTTGAAAGCAGTTGTATGGTACCAAGGCATGAACTATTGAATTCCTCAAAAGTGGAAGAATGGAACATTCATAACATCAACTGTTACATTGCTGAGAGACTTCACAAGATTTTGATCTTTCCTGTCTCAGCTTGAAGTGGTGGATCTGAGGAGGACGGAGAGCAGCATGTGGCTGCCACATCAAAACCCAGGAAGCTGCAAAGGTGCTGCTGATCTTGTAACCTACCACTAGCGAAGCAAAAGGCAGTTGTCCAAAACTGCTTGCATTGGAATGTTAGTGTGAATGGAATGGCAGGAGAGTGGTAAGGTACTGTTTTCTATCAGTTTGCAAGCTGTGCACACCATCCCAGTGTGGCTCGGCTTGGTTGTTCGCCTTTCAGAAGGTGCCGCTCTCTCCGGCTCCCGGAGGTGAAGAAGCGGCTTCTTCGCGCAAAGAGCATTGTGCCGATCGTAGAGCACTGTGCCGCTCGCGGTGTGCTTGGAAGCGCGGCTCCTGCCGAAAGAAGCCAAGGACCGGCGCTTAGCTCGGGCGAGCTTTGTATCTTCGTCTTTAGCGTCTCTTGTTGCCTATATCTAAGCAGTGTCCCTGCATCTCTCCTGTAGGCGCCTTTTAGGAGACCAGTGTAATGGTGATTAGGTCATGCCAAATCTATCTGTTCTCCAGGCTGAATAATCCCCATATCTGCAACCTGGCCTCGTAGTTGAATTCAGGATCCTTAGTTCTGCTTTCTTCCTCTTTTATGCACTTACAACTGCTCTTTCACCCAGGTTTTTAGTCATTCTAGGAATTGGGACTATTACAGCCATCACCATGGAAAACAAGTAACTTTTGAGTGCTCTTTACCCATCCCATTATGTTAATTAGCAAGACTATAAACTCTGCTGAAAAATTGCGAAGTTCAAAACTGTCAGCTGGGAGTGATTTTTCTCTCATCTCATTTGTCATCATATCTCAGCTATTATCAATATTTGGATTGTTTCTGAATAAACAATAAGTGGAAATAAATGGTCTTTTTTTCATCTGTTGTTATGTAGAGGAAAGATTTTATTTTGAAGCTTCAATTCTCACATCTATAAAATGCATTTTAAAAAAATAAAGGGCAGATGAGATAAGTAAGTGAGTACAAATGTACCTCTGAAGGACAATATGATCCCAAAACCAGTTATAAAATAATTTTCACAACTACTGAAAGAGCTAACTTTAATATCTTAGATGTCTGAAAACAAAAAAAGGCTCATGATTAAGCATATCTTGAAATTAGGTTTGAGAAACTTGTCAAAACAACCCATTTTTAATTTCATGAGTTTTAGCTTTCCATTGATAAAAAAGCTTTGAAACAATGTCCTAGGTGGGGTCCTGGTAGTCACTGAAACAAACAGTCACTTACAGGGCAAAAATACCACTCGGTAATCTAGCACGTTCAAGATGGCAAATATTGAATAATTGACATTATTCGATATTGCTGTTGACCTCATTTGTCTTCTTGTTTCAACCTAAGAGGAAACAAAACATTATCTAACTTCTGCCCACAGAATGGCAGGTATCACAGAAAGGAAAAATTCTTAATTAAAGGCAATTATGAAAATGTGGTCAGAAAAATGATGGTTTCCTCTGTATGGCCTCATCAAGAGCACACACTCACTGGAGAAACGTCACTTAGTCAGGTGATGAAATGCAGATACTGCATTAATGCAGATGTCGCCTTGCTCTGTTCCTCAACTTCTTGAAGTATTGGGAAGTCCATTTCCTTTCAGCATTGCTGCCTGACACTCAGGTAGGAGCTGCAGAGGGGGAAGTGCATGCTGGGCAGATCTTTCCTCGGGCACAGATGTGGCTTCCAAGCACATCTTTAAAAGAACCGTAGAAACATTCATGTAGAAACACACAGGTTTCAGCCGGCAGCATTTTCTAGATCTGTCCCTAACACACTAACCTTGTTCCAGTTTCCTAAGCAATGTCAACCAAAAGAACAGTAAATCCTTTTCACATCATATTGTGCAGACAGACATTCTTTAGTTATACAAATAGTCTTTCTCAACTCTTTTACCTTTTTAGAATTTCTGTAGGTTCTTAATGTTTCTTTTCAGCATGTGTTTTCTTCATTCTTCATTATACACAGTTTAGTCTAATCAGCATTAGTGTTCTGTTTAATATTGTATTTCATTTTCCATACACTTAATTTTATTCACTGTACACACATCTCTCTTAATCCATTTAATGACTAATAATCTTGATGTGGCTTCTGTGTCTCTGCAGTGATTATGGTTATATGCATTGCAAGAAAATGTTTTTCTGTAAATATAATTGATAGCCCTTGTTGCTTTTTCAGGAGGACTAATAAAACTGGTGAGCAGGCACATCTTCTAGTTGGAGCCTGTTAGAACCTTTACCTATTTTTTGTCTTGGGCATGGCCATGACTGTCTTGCAACATTTGTGAAGCTCTCTGCAAATTTTCCTATTTCTCATTCTTTCGAATCACAGAATGCATAAGGTTGGAAAAGGCCACTAAGATCAAGCCCAACTATTAATTTACTGACACCAAGTTCACTGCTAAACCATGTCCCTATCAACACTCTTTCTGAATGCTTCCAGGGGTAAGGATTCCACTGTTTCCCAGGGAGGACGGTTCCAGCGCCAAGCAACCCTTTCAGAAAAGACATTTTTTTTCCCCAATATCTAATCTTAACATAATATTTATATGATATTTGATGTTGAATGAGTTTCATATCTCTTTCCTGTCCAGAAAGACAAATATCCTTCATGAAAAAAGGTGAAAAAGCCATTCTGAAAACACTATTATTTATAGAAGCAAAAATTATTCTGTCTAACTGAGAGAGATACCCAGTACTCATTATAGCACAGGAAGTGAACAGAGAATATCCTGGTCTCATTCTGCGCACTCCTTTTTTATCACACTGAGCTCTGGTCTTCTGCAACAGCTTGTGCTGATCAGTTGTGCAGGATTTTGCGCTTCTGGTAAAAGTATTCACCGTCCCAGATTTTCTGAATATTAATTCATGATAGCCTGCTCTTTCCTAAATAATGTGTGAGTGAAAGTAAGTCAAACAAAAAAAACAACAACAACAAGAAAAAAAAAAAAAAAAAAAAAAAAAAAAAAAAATGAAAACATAAACCCAAACAAAATAAACTCCAACAATAGCAAAAAAACCCCCAAAACCCCAAAACCTGAAACAAATGGAAGCAACCCAAAGGTTTTTTTATCTCCTTATGTACTAGTTCCTTTACTCCAGAAAGTTCTTCTACTCCACGGTTGTACTGCAGTTTAACTGCTAAACACTTCACTGAGTTTAAATTTCTATTCATTACTACCCACTGTAGCTGCTGTATTCTGCTGGGTTTTCTCTTTCACCTAATCATGGGAAGATGACTAAAGTAGCATCAGTTCTTAGACAATGAAATTGAATCATTCTCCCAACCTATGAGTTTTGGCTCCTAACCAGAAGGCATGCTGATATATCAAGTTGTTTGACACAGAGAGATGCTGTCAAGCTGTTTCTAAATGCACTTTTAGATACTAAAGTTTCAGATTGGCAGCATGATGTTGCATTCCTAATTGATGTCAGATGCTCGTAATCACAGTTGACTTTAGGAGAGTTCATAAGTAACGCCTCCCCGTATGTTTATAATGAGTAATTTTCTTCTATCCTCTAAATGAATCTTCTCTGGTGTTTGCTTAGTTAAAGCAGTCTTAAGAAGTGGTGGTATAAAACCAGGCCATCTCAGACAACTGATACAATAAGAGAATATTAATTCATATTGTAATCTCAGGAGACTATTCCCTTTGATTTCATATTTTCCTATTTTGATCAATTCTTTTGAGGAAAATGTATTTTGGAGTTTCAGGATGAATGCCAAAAAGAACAGCATTTGAGGACCTATTTGATTTTCTCTGTATTCCCAAGTCCTACAATAGTGATGTTATGCATGGTTGGGATAAACTCAGTACTCAGAAGAGGTTCCTTACCCTGAGCTTGCATCTGGAAGACAGAACCTCTTTTAATATATTCTAATATATTTTTATTTTTCACATCAGAGTTTTTGATTTAAAAATACGTAAAATGCCAAAGGACGTGTAGGTATATGCATATCCAGGCTATAAAAACATCCTTGTTCCAATTACTTTACAGCTTCAGCAGAAAAGAAAAGCATTGCAACAAAGAAATTCATATACAGAGAGATTAAGATTTATTATGCCAATGAGATTTAAATAAATTATGCAGTCTTCTGTTAGATACACATGAATTGATAACCAGTAATTTACTTCAAATAAATAATAACCAGTTCTGAAACTTATCCCTTCTCTGGATCAGATTGGTGGATCTGAGCAGTGAATATTTAACCTGAACAGAACTATGGTGATTTACATCACCTGAGCATGCAGCAGCTTGCCTTTTGGTCCAAATAACTGGGCACACTCCCTGCCATTTCTATGGATTTAAATCTCTCCTCACTAAAAAAAAAACTCATTGCCTGGTATTTCCTCTTGCAGAGTGGAGATAAATAGCAGGGACAGTATATTTTGCACATAGGAAAATAGTCTTGCTTTCCATCTCTCTTGTGATGAGAGACCATGGAGAAAAAATCTACAGTCAGACAACAGAATCATAAAATCGTGGAATGCTTTGGGTTGGAAGGGACCTCAAAGATCATCTAGTTCCAAAGCCCGGAAATGGGCAGGGACACTTTCTGCTAGGTTACTTAGACACCCATGCAAACTGGCCTTGAACACTTCCAGGGATGGGGCAGCCACAGCTTCTCTGGACAGCCTGTTCCAGCAGCTCACCACACACAACAAAGAATTTCTTCCTAATATCTAACCTAAATTTCCCCTCTTTCCATCTGAAGCCATTGCTCCCTGTCCTATTGCTACAGTTCCTGGATCCATCTCCAGCTTCCCTGTAGGCCCCTTCAGATACTGGGACCTTCTTTGAGGTCTCTACAAAACCTTCTCCTCTCCAGGCTGAATAGTCCAAACTTTCACCCTGGAAGTTGATCAATATTAACTTCATGCCTTCCTTTGGACTTGCTCCAGGAGTTTCATGCCCTTCAAATTTTGGGGACCCCAGCCCTGGATACAGCACAGCATGTAGCTTCTCCCAGCAGAGCAGAGGAGTAGAATCTCCTCCTTTGACCTGCTGGCCATGGGGCTTGGATGCAGCCCAAGATTTGTTTGGCATTTTGGGCTGTGAGCGCTCACTGCTGGTTCACGTTGAGTTTTTCATCAACCAACACCCCCAAGTCCTTCAACTCAGTGCTCCCAATCACTTCTCCACCCAACCTGTGGACATGTCTAGGATTGCCCTGACCTTCTACAAGGTGTAGAAACTTGTACTTGGCCTTGTTGAAATTCTTGATGCCCACACAGACCCACCTCTCCAGCCTGTCAATGTCCCCTGCAACCTTGTCACTTGTGCAGAGCAGGTTTTGCTGGAGAAGAACATACGTGCACATCCACCCTACTGAACAGTGTTAGTTGGAAATTATTAAGGGTTATTTTATACAATGCTCTTGTCAGAATGTATGTACCAGCAGTCTCTGGACAGTCTGACCACCCTGCAACTGTCCTTCGGTGTAATATTCCTCTGGAAAACCCTCTCTCTAAAGTCTTACATTTTACAAAAAGTACAAAGGACGCGCGAGGGAGCAGGAGTACAGTGCTGGATGCTCCCGGAGAAGCTTCTCATAGGCTGCTAATTTACGGGTGCAACAAGTCACCAATTAACTCTTTTCCTGAGAGTTAGTTGATGCAGTGGTCTAAGAGTTTCCTTCCTCCTCTTCTCCAAGGTGCTGGCAGAGTCACAGCATGCCTCTGAAGGGAGTGCTGCTGAACGGAGCTCCGTGCAGTCCAGAGGAATTTCCTGGGGCTGCAGGGAGTACTCAAAGTGGCAGTGAGGTGGTAAGTGTAGGGCCATGATTCAGGGATGAGCTTAGCATGGCTGTGTTGGGATTATGCTGCCAGTGCCACCTCCCTCCCTGCCAAACTCCAGAGAAAGCTCTTGACCACTTGCAGAGAAGCATAAAATTAACAATCAGGTGTGCTCCTGTGGCCAGGGCAGCCCTGGAGGAAGAAAGAGATGGGGAGAAGGAGATATTGGGAAGGAGGTTGTAAGAAGAGGGTGGTTGAGAGCAATCAGAGCCTGCTGGAGCATCCACGGTGCTGGCCATCCTTTACATTGTGCATTTTCAAATACTCAAAATTTGGTTTCTTAGGAACAAGAATTCTACTACTCTTTTCAATTAAAACCTTACGGGAAAAGGGTTTTCCACCTTCTGCAAAACTCTTTATACATCACTCAGATTTTCTGAAGAACAGATGACTGTCTATAGGAGTGAGTTCTAACAAGGATGGTCTCAGAAGAAACACGTATAATTTCAGAAGTAATTTTCAAATTTAGTCAGCCAGATCCAAGTGGCTGTACTTAAATCTCCTACTAGCCATTTGGCTTCTAAATCATGAGGCAGAAGACATGAATAACAGATGTTTTGTGATGAGGAGTGACTAAGAGCTGAGTACTTCGTTGAGATCTGAGTATTTTAGACCATGACAGCCTTCTAGGTAGCTGGGCATAAAAATTACCCTTCTTCCTCCTGCTCTCAAATCTTATGCTGGAGATGAGAGTGTAGTTTGTTATTGCTACTGAGACTTTTGCTGGAAATTTTTTTAACGTCTCCCTGTAATTTTTTAGAGAATCAAATTTGATTTCTTCCCTTACTTCTCCCATCTTCAAGAAGTCTACTTTGGAAATATAATGAGCTCTTCAGCATTTTTTATTTTGTTCTGCTTTGAAGAAAAAGCACTGTAAATCACCTAGAAAATGCTTTCCATGGAAAAATATTTTCCAAGCAGATAAAATTCACCCTTTCAAAAACACTTCTCTCCACTGCTGTGATGCACGCAAATTTTGTTTTACAAACAAAGGCTTTGGTTTGAAAATGAAAGAAAGGTTTCACTTCACTGACTGACATTATTTTGCTTGGCTTTATAGAAGACTATTAGAAGGCTAAAATCATCACCTACAATTAATGATGCGTCAATGTTTACACAGGTCCATTCATATGATGGTACAACCTGGATAGAGATTATCTCTTTCAAAGTGGGAAAGGCAGGCTCCTACTTAGCACTGCTTAAGCTGTAGCATCTCAATGTTAACAGAGGGTTAAATCTGCACTGGTGAAAATTGACATGAACATATTGATTTTGATTAAATATTGTTACAAGGCAGATTTTACGCTGCATGTTTTCCTCGTCTCAGTGTCTTTTTAATTTCTGAGGCTTGTTATGTTAATTCCAGTACTACTTAGATTTGATCATAACTACCAAAAAAGTGCATCTTTTAAGAACTAGCTTGAATTTTAACCATGAGAGTGATGCTGTCATTCCCTGCCTAGAACTTTAGGACTGACATCTCTTTTATGTAGAAAATGTTCTATGGGTTCCTAGCTTTGCTGTTGCATTGTGAGTAAGGTGGGATTCAGGCACCTGGTGTTCAAAAGAATGAGAGTCATCTACACCTTCAGCACTGGAATTGGTCTGCTAGAGCCAACAGGTTATAGACCCTCCTGATGCAGTGGTGAGTATTGGTGTAAAATTCAAAGTCAGCCAAGACATGCAGCACGTAGTGAACTAACAGTTAAAAGGGCAGAATTGTTAGATTAGTTATACATGATGTGGGCAGTTCTTGATTTCATGCTGAACATTGTAGACATAAGAAATGTGACAGTATTCACTGTCACACAGCAAATGTATCTTTTCTGTTCATTTCAGTTCCATCACAAAAGAGCATTCATTGAAAGTTTCTTTGATATTAACTCCTGTGAAGTAATAAAAGAAAACAGTGGACTCCTAGTGATAAAACAACTCAACAACAAAAAAATATTCAAATTCTGAAAAGTTGAACAATGTTCAAACTTTGGTGCAATCTCGTGTAATCCAAAATGGCAAAAAGTGTAAAAAATCTTGCAAAGACATATAGGGTCCATCTTATTAAGGGTGTGTGATTAACAACAGAGATGTTTGTGAAATGGAGGCTCGACTGGAGCTTTATCATTTTAGTGCATCAGTTAGATAGTCACTTGATGCAATTAAATGACTCTACTTGATAGAGCAGGCAGCAAAATTTTAATGGGCATTTGCCTTCTACATTTTCCTCTAGAGATGGAGGTTTTTTTTAATAGGAAAGACTGTGGCCAGAAAATCTGGAGAGGAGCAACGTACCATAAAACTGGAAAGTAGCTTGTCTTGCATCATTTGCTTTTCTGCAAATACTACCTCATATGTGTACAAAAAAAAAAAACAAAAACCAACAAAAATCAACTAGAAAAAGTACTCTTAAACATATAATGGGGTAATAATAATAGGTTTTTAAAACTCTGCAGATTGTTTTTCCAAATTCCTCTCCCAGCCATGTCCTAAAGAACATTTTTTCACAGAGAAAATGGCTGCAAGATTGATGGAGTTCCATTCAATAATCATATGTTGATTAGCATACGCTTAATAAAAAGCTTATTAACACATGCTCCAGTCCAAGCATGTCACTCAGAGAAGGTATAACAATATTGCTTTTTTTTTTTTTACTGTGACAGAAACATGGGTACACTGGTTCTGCAATTTTAAAATCATCAGGAAATAAAAATATAAGAAGCAATGCCACATTTTTATTTTATAAAATGGAGATTAGAATGGGTTTCAGTAATTCTTCTTGCTCCTATTCATTTGAAATTACAGTACCTAACTGTTTTTTTCTCATAAATGCCACTTCAAGTGATGCTTTATTGCCTTTGGCTATGAAAGAAAGGACAATACATTTTAAATTTGTATTGCTATAATTAAGCCTGAAATTTGATTTGATTTGATTTTTATATAGTCCCTGGTCAGGCATTGTGATGATGATATTTTGCTGTTCAGAATTCAGGACTACAAAAAAATACTATTTTGGCCAGAGTAATGTGACTGGTGATGCAAGATTTGCAGTTCTAACAGGTGTTATTTTCTCTCTGTCACTTTCACCAATCTCATCAGAAGAAGACCTTATCATAGTTTTTTTGTTTTTTTTTTTTTTGAAATTTTTAAGTGAATTTCAATGTCATTTTTCCTCAATTAAATTCCAGGTATATGATACAGATAATAGCTGGACTTTAGACTCATTTAACTTTAACTGTAGTACCAAATCCTTTAGCTGATGGAGAACAGCAGTACCTTAATCCCATTTTATCCTGCAGGAGATTGACTTTCTCTGGTTCCATTTGATGACAAAAAAAAAAACCATGAAAGGCAGAACAAACTCATATTGCTGTGGGCAACTACTTTTGGTAGAAATCAATCCCTGTCTTTTTCAGGGAGCAGGTGTCCTTTGTCTGGCTATCACGTGCATTCCATGTGGTTATGAAGAGAGCATTGAGTTGCAGGTCCAGACTTTAAAACATCGGGAGGAATAGCACGTGCTTGGTTGGCATCCTCAATCTTTTGGGATTTCTGGGATGTGCTCAGGCACATCATTCCTTAGTTCACATCCTCTTCTCTCAAGACTATCAAGTTCCTCCTTCCTCAAGATCATCCAGCAACGTTATTTTCTTGGCAGCAGGACCAAAACTTCTACAAACAGGCCTACCCAGAGCCTAGCCTAGTCTAAATGAAGTATGTAAAGAAAGATGGAAATGAGGTTTTTAGGATAATTCACATCCAAATTTAGGAAAACGGGATATCTTTCTAGAAATACAACTCTTTTCAATTCTCCAGGGTTGCAAAGCTTCATTTTAAAATTTTGCTGATATTTCTTTATCTACTTTTTCCTGGGTTTTGTACCTATTTTAAATTAGTTCTGGTTTACAATTGCACAACATTCAAAAGAAAACAAAAGTAAATACTCATCACATTTGTTGTAGCTCATTAACCTACTATTGAGCTGAGTTTTGATATTTTCCTAATCGTTGTGGGTATACAGAGCGTTTTTTATTCATTCCAAAAATACTTTCAAAACCTACCTAACACTGTTTTATGTGAAAGCTAGTGGAGAATCTATATCTATATTGCTTGCAGTGAACAACCCAGCAGCAATCAGAGAATGTCCACATTATAAGGAGTGCCCATGGAGATACTATGAAGTACAGCTGTTTTCAAAAAAAAAGAATTTAACTGGTTTTGGTTGTTTGTTTTGTGTTTGGTTGGTTTGGGGTTTTGGGGTTTTTTTTTTTTGGTTTGGCTTTTTGTTTTTTTTGGGGTTTTTGATTTTGGTTTTTTTATTTTTTTTTTCCTTTTCCTTTGGTTCTCTTTTGTTTGTTTGAGTTTTTTGGGATTTTTTTTTTTTTTGGTTTTATTTATTTATTTATTTATTTATTTATTTATTTATTTATTTATTTTAACTAGGCGGTTTCCACAAAGTTTTTCCAAAAAGACAAGTCTTTCTGCATCTACTTTTAAGGTCATTAATATCTGTCTTCTACCCCCAAAAGACTTTTTTGAAAGGTTAGACACATTTTAGTTGTACTTTCTGGGCTTAAGCACTGCTGTTCTCTTGCAAAGTTCTCGTTTTCTTTCAGGTCACACAAAAATTTTGTTAGAATTTGTAAAAACTCCATACAAAGCATTCCACCCCAACCACCCTTATGATATAAGGTGGCTAGAGGACTTGAAGTCAGATGTACACCTATTGGAGCCCTTGGAAGAACCATCCCACATATCATCCTCTTCATAGACATACAGAAGGTTCAGAACCTGAATTTCCACAGGTTTTCTATTTTTCCTACTAATAAGTAAGCTTCTCAGATTACCTGGGTTCAGGTTGTAAACTGAGAGTGATAGAAAAAAATCAACAAAATGCTAAAGGAAAGAATAGGGTTACATTTTCTCAAAGATTTCTTTAAGCTATTATCTTATACCAATGGTTTGAAGAGTTGATGTGGTTTAGAAAATTTTCAAAGTTTATGTGGGTGAAAGAAAAAAAAACTTCTTCTAATTTCTTCTAATACATTTCTATAGAGATGTGGTTTAGACAGAGCATGCAGTTGATGACAGACAAAGAAGCACAAATTTGGACAGAAATACTGGGGATTAGGTTTCACCTCATTGGCAGGGTGTCCAACTGTATGGAGGCCAGACAAGCAAGGATAAGGAGAAAAATTGTCCCTCTTATTTCAGAACTGTGCTTTATCCATCCCAAAGTGGAGTGAATCAATAGCTGCACTTGGCCTTCTCTGGTTGGAATGCCCGGATATCTCATCCCTGCCATTGTGTCAGGCAGACTGTGTCGGCAAAAGGGATAAGGGACACGAGCCTTCCCAGAAGTAGCAAAGTGTGCATTATCATACCTAAGGAAGTTCTAGACCAGTACATATTTGAACGTTTTGCTCAGTTTTGCTGGAATAGGGTTTTTCTTTGATGTTCCTTGTCATGGGATTTGAGACTTTTCCCAGGGATAAGTTGCTGTCTGTTACCACAGCTGAATTTGTCTAGATGCCTTGAAAGCAGTTGAATGGTACCAAGGCATGAATTATTGAATTCCTCAAAAGTGGAAGAATGGAACATTCATAACATCAACTGTTACATTGCTGAGAGACTTCACAAGATTTTGATCTTTCCTGTCTCAGGTTGAAGTGGTGGATCTGAGGAGGACGGAGAGCAGCATGTGGCTGCCACATCAAAACCCAGGAAGCTGCAAAGGTGCTGCTGATCTTGTAACCTACCACTAGCGAAGCAAAAGGCAGTTGTCCAAAACTGCTTGCATTGGAATGTTAGCGTGAATAAAATCGCAGGAGAGTGGTAAGGTACTGTTTTCTATCAGTTTGCAAGCTGTGCACACAATCCCAGTGTGGCTCGGCTTGGTTGTTCGCCTTTCGGAAGGTGCCGCTCTCTCCGGCTCCCGGAGGCGAAGAAGCGGCTTCTTCGCGCAAAGAGCATTGTGCCGGTCGCAGTGTGCTCCGAAGCGCGGCTTCTGCCGAAAGAAGCCAAGGACCGGCGCTTAGCTCGGGCGAGTGCCGTATCTTCGTCTTTAGCGTCTCTTGTCGCCTACACCTAAGCAAAAAGCTTTTCCACTATGTCTCGCAAGGAGAAACTGTGCCAGTACAGAAATGATCGATTATCGTGTTCTAGAGGTGCACGGAGCTCTGCAGAGCGTTTTGCAAGAAGCAAAAGAAAGTAGTCCAAAAGGACTTGCATTCGAATGTTAGCGTGAATAAAATCGCAGGAGAGTGGTAAGGTACTGTTTTCTATCAGTTTGCAAGCTGTGCACACAATCCCAGTGTGGCTCGGCTTGGTTGTTCGCCTTTCGGAAGGTGCCGCTCTCTCCGGCTCCCGGAGGCGAAGAAGCGGCTTCTTCGCGCGCAAAGAGCATTGTGCCGGTCGCGGTGTGCTCGAAGCGCGGCTTCTGCCGAAAGAAGCCAAGGACCGGCGCTTAGCTCGGGCGAGTGCCGTATCTCTTTCGTCTTTAGCGTCTCTTGTCGCCTACACCTAAGCAAAAAGCTTTTCCACTATGTCTCGCAAGGAGAAACTGTGCCAGTACAGAAATCATCTCCTAGCGTGTTCTAGAGGTGCACGGAGCTCTGCAGAGCGTTTTGCAAGAAGCAAAAGAAAGTAGTCCAAAAGGACTTGCATTCGAATGTTAGCGTGAATAAAATCGCAGGAGAGTGGTAAGGTACTGTTTTCTATCAGTTTGCAAGCTGTGCACACAATCCCAGTGTGGCTCGGCTTGGTTGTTCGCCTTTCGGAAGGTGCCGCTCTCTCCGGCTCCCGGAGGCGAAGAAGCGGCTTCTTCGCGCAAAGAGCATTGTGCCGGTCGCGGTGTGCTCGAAGCGCGGCTTCTGCCGAAAGAAGCCAGGGACCGGCGCTTAGCTCGGGCGAGCGCCGTACCTTCGTCTTTAGCGTCTCTTGTCGCCTACACCTAAGCAAAAAGCTTTTCCACTATGTCTCGCAAGGAGAAACTGTGCCAGTACAGAAATCATCTCCTATCGTGTTCTAGAGGTGCACGGAGCTCTGCAGAGCGTTTTGCAAGAAAAAAAAAAAGAAAGTAGTCCAAAAGGACTTGCATTCGAATGTTAGCGTGAATAAAATCGCAGGAGAGTGGTAAGGTACTGTTTTCTATCAGTTTGCAAGCTGTGCACACAATCCCAGTGTGGCTCGGCTTGGTTGTTCGCCTTTCGGAAGGTGCCGCTCTCTCCGGCTCCCGGAGGCGAAGAAGCGGCTTCTTCGCGCAAAGAGCATTGTGCCGGTCGCGGTGTGCTCGAAGCGCGGCTTCTGCCGAAAGAAGCCAGGGACCGGCGCTTAGCTCGGGCGAGTGCCGTACCTTCGTCTTTAGCGTCTCTTGTCGCCTACACCTAAGCAAAAAGCTTTTCCACTATGTCTCGCAAGGAGAAACTGTGCCAGTACAGAAATCATCTCCTATCGTGTTCTAGAGGTGCACGGAGCTCTGCAGAGCAGAGCGTTTTTGCAAGAAGCAAAAAAGAAAGTAGTCCAAAAGGACTTGCATTCGAATGTTAGCGTGAATAAAATCGCAGGAGAGTGGTAAGGTACTGTTTTCTATCAGTTTGCAAGCTGTGCACACAATCCCAGTGTGGCTCGGCTTGGTTGTTGTTCGCCTTCGGAAGGTGCCGCTCTCTCCGGCTCCCGGAGGCGAAGAAGCGGCTTCTTCGCGCAAAGAGCATTGTGCCGGTCGCGGTGTGCTCCGAAGCGCGGCTTCTGCCGAAAGAAGCCAGGGACCGGCGCTTAGCTCGGGCGAGCGCCGTACCTTCGTCTTTAGCGTCTCTTGTCGCCTACACCTAAGCAAAAAGCTTTTCCACTATGTCTCGCAAGGAGAAACTGTGCCAGTACAGAAATGATCGATTATCGTGTTCTAGAGGTGCACGGAGCTCTGCAGAGCGTTTTGCAAGAAGCAAAAGAAAGTAGTCCAAAAGGACTTGCATTCGAATGTTAGCGTGAATAAAATCGCAGGAGAGTGGTAAGGTACTGTTTTCTATCAGTTTGCAAGCTGTGCACACAATCCCAGTGTGGCTCGGCTTGGTTGTTCGCCTTTCGGAAGGTGCCGCTCTCTCCGGCTCCCGGAGGCGAAGAAGCGGCTTCTTCGCGCAAAGAGCATTGTGCCGGTCGCGGTGTGCTCCGAAGCGCGGCTTCTGCCGAAAGAAGCCAGGGACCGGCGCTTAGCTCGGGCGAGCGCCGTACCTTCGTCTTTAGCGTCTCTTGTCGCCTACACCTAAGCAAAAAGCTTTTCCACTATGTCTCGCAAGGAGAAACTGTGCCAGTACAGAAATCATCTCCTATCGTGTTCTAGAGGTGCACGGAGCTCTGCAGAGCGTTTTGCAAGAAAAAAAAGAAAGTAGTCCAAAAGGACTTGCATTCGAATGTTAGCGTGAATAAAATCGCAGGAGAGTGGTAAGGTACTGTTTTCTATCAGTTTGCAAGCTGTGCACACAATCCCAGTGTGGCTCGGCTTTGTTTTTTGCCTTTCGGAAGGTGCCGCTCTCTCCGGCTCCCGGAGGCGAAGAAGCGGCTTCTTCGCGCAAAGAGCATTGTGCCGGTCGCGGTGTGCTCCGAAGCGCGGCTTCTGCCGAAAGAAGCCAGGGACCGGCGCTTAGCTCGGGCGAGCGCCGTACCTTCGTCTTTAGCGTCTCTTGTCGCCTACACCTAAGCAAAAAGCTTTTCCACTATGTCTCGCAAGGAGAAACTGTGCCAGTACAGAAATGATCGATTATCGTGTTCTAGAGGTGCACGGAGCTCTGCAGAGCGTTTTGCAAGAAGCAAAAGAAAGTAGTCCAAAAGGACTTGCATTCGAATGTTAGCGTGAATAAAATCGCAGGAGAGTGGTAAGGTACTGTTTTCTATCAGTTTGCAAGCTGTGCACACAATCCCAGTGTGGCTCGGCTTGGTTGTTCGCCTTTTCGGAAGAAGGTGCCTCTCTCCGGCTCCCGGAGGCGAAGAAGCGGCTTCTTCGCGCAAAGAGCATTGTGCCGGTCGCGGTGTGCTCCGAAGCGCGGCTTCTGCCGAAAGAAGCCAGGGACCGGCGCTTAGCTCGGGCGAGCGCCGTACCTTCGTCTTTAGCGTCTCTTGTCGCCTACACCTAAGCAAAAAGCTTTTCCACTATGTCTCGCAAGGAGAAACTGTGCCAGTACAGAAATCATCTCCTAGCGTGTTCTAGAGGTGCACGGAGCTCTGCAGAGCGTTTTGCAAGAAGCAAAAGAAAGTAGTCCAAAAGGACTTGCATTCGAATGTTAGCGTGAATAAAATCGCAGGAGAGTGGTAAGGTACTGTTTTCTATCAGTTTGCAAGCTGTGCACACAATCCCAGTGTGGCTCGGCTTGGTTGTTCGCCTTTCGGAAGGTGCCGCTCTCTCCGGCTCCCGGAGGCGAAGAAGCGGCTTCTTCGCGCAAAGAGCATTGTGCCGGCGCGGTCGCGGTGTGCTCGAAGCGCGGCTTCTGCCGAAAGAAGCCAGGGACCGGCGCTTAGCTCGGGCGAGTGCCGTACCTTCGTCTTTAGCGTCTCTTGTCGCCTACACCTAAGCAAAAAGCTTTTCCACTATGTCTCGCAAGGAGAAACTGTGCCAGTACAGAAATCATCTCCTATCGTGTTCTAGAGGTGCACGGAGCTCTGCAGAGCGTTTTGCAAGAAGCAAAAGAAAGTAGTCCAAAAGGACTTGCATTCGAATGTTAGCGTGAATAAAATCGCAGGAGAGTGGTAAGGTACTGTTTTCTATCAGTTTGCAAGCTGTGCACACAATCCCAGTGTGGCTCGGCTTGGTTGTTCGCCTTCGGAAGGTGCCTTTCGGAAGGTGCCGCTCTCTCCGGCTCCCGGAGGCGAAGAAGCGGCTTCTTCGCGCAAAGAGCATTGTGCCGGTCGTGTGTGCTCGAAGCGCGGCTTCTGCCGAAAGAAGCCAGGGACCGGCGCTTAGCTCGGGCGAGCGCCGTACCTTCGTCTTTAGCGTCTCTTGTCGCCTACACCTAAGCAAAAAGCTTTTCCACTATGTCTCGCAAGGAGAAACTGTGCCAGTACAGAAATCATCTCCTATCGTGTTCTAGAGGTGCACGGAGCTCTGCAGAGCGTTTTGCAAGAAGCAAAAAGAAAGTAGTCCAAAAGGACTTGCATTCGAATGTTAGCGTGAATAAAATCGCAGGAGAGTGGTAAGGTACTGTTTTCTATCAGTTTGCAAGCTGTGCACACAATCCCAGTGTGGCTCGGCTTGGTTGTTCGCCTTTCGGAAGGTGCCGCTCTCTCCGGCTCCCGGAGGCGAAGAAGCGGCTTCTTCGCGCAAAGAGCATTGTGCCGGTCGCGGTGTGCTCGAAGCGCGGCTTCTGCCGAAAGAAGCCAGGGACCGGCGCTTAGCTCGGGCGAGCGCCGTACCTTCGTCTTTAGCGTCTCTTGTCGCCTACACCTAAGCAAAAAGCTTTTCCACTATGTCTCGCAAGGAGGAGAAACTGTGCCAGTACAGAAATCATCTCCTATCGTGTTCTAGAGGTGCACGGAGCTCTGCAGAGCGTTTTGCAAGAAGCAAAAGAAAGTAGTCCAAAAGGACTTGCATTCGAATGTTAGCGTGAATAAAATCGCAGGAGAGTGGTAAGGTACTGTTTTCTATCAGTTTGCAAGCTGTGCACACAATCCCAGTGTGGCTCGGCTTGGTTGTTCGCCTTTCGGAAGGTGCCGCTCTCTCCGGCTCCCGGAGGCGAAGAAGCGGCTTCTTCGCGCAAAGAGCATTGTGCCGGTCGCGGTGTGCTCGAAGCGCGGCTTCTGCCGAAAGAAGCCAGGGACCGGCGCTTAGCTCGGGCGAGCGCCGTACCTTCGTTTTTTTAGCGTCTCTTGTCGCCTACACCTAAGCAAAAAGCTTTTCCACTATGTCTCGCAAGGAGAAACTGTGCCAGTACAGAAATCATCTCCTATCGTGTTCTAGAGGTGCACGGAGCTCTGCAGAGCGTTTTGCAAGAAGAAAAAAGAAAGTAGTCCAAAAGGACTTGCATTCGAAATGTTAGCGTGAATAAAATCGCAGGAGAGTGGTAAGGTACTGTTTTCTATCAGTTTGCAAGCTGTGCACACAATCCCAGTGTGGCTCGGCTTGGTTGTTCGCCTTTCGGAAGGTGCCGCTCTCTCCGGCTCCCGGAGGCGAAGAAGCGGCTTCTTCGCGCAAAGAGCATTGTGCCGGTCGCGGTGTGCTCCGAAGCGCGGCTTCTGCCGAAAGAAGCCAGGGACCGGCGCTTAGCTCGGGCGAGCGCCGTACCTTCGTCTTTAGCGTCTCTTGTCGCCTACACCTACCTAAAAAAAAGCTTTTCCACTATGTCTCGCAAGGAGAAACTGTGCCAGTACAGAAATGATCGATTATCGTGTTCTAGAGGTGCACGGAGCTCTGCAGAGCGTTTTGCAAGAAGCAAAAGAAAGTAGTCCAAAAGGACTTGCATTCGAATGTTAGCGTGAATAAAATCGCAGGAGAGTGGTAAGGTACTGTTTTCTATCAGTTTGCAAGCTGTGCACACCAATCCCAGTGTGGCTCGGCTTGGTTGTTCGCCTTTCGGAAGGTGCCGCCTCTCCGGCTCCCGGAGGCGAAGAAGCGGCTTCTTCGCGCAAAGAGCATTGTGCCGGTCGCGGTGTGCTCGAAGCGCGGCTTCTGCCGAAAGAAGCCAGGGACCGGCGCTTAGCTCGGGGGCGAGCGCCGTACCTTCGTCTTTAGCGTCTCTTGTCGCCTACACCTAAGCAAAAAGCTTTTCCACTATGTCTCGCAAGGAGAAACTGTGCCAGTACAGAAATCATCTCCTATCGTGTTCTAGAGGTGCACGGAGCTCTGCAGAGCGTTTTGCAAGAAGCAAAAAAAGAAAGTAGTCCAAAAGGACTTGCATTCGAATGTTAGCGTGAATAAAATCGCAGGAGAGTGGTAAGGTACTGTTTTCTATCAGTTTGCAAGCTGTGCACACAATCCCAGTGTGGCTCGGCTTGGTTGTTCGCCTTTCGGAAGGTGCCGCTCTCTCCGGCTCCCGGAGGCGAGAAGCGGCTTCTTCGCGCAAAGAGCATTGTGCCGGTCGCGGTGTGCTCGAAGCGCGGCTTCTGCCGAAAGAAGCCAGGGACCGGCGCTTAGCTCGGGCGAGCGCCGTACCTTCGTCTTTAGCGTCTCTTGTCGCCTACACCTAAGCAAAAAGCTTTTCCACTATGTCTCGCAAGGAGAAACTGTGCCAGTACAGAAATCATCTCCTAGCGTGTTCTAGAGGTGCACGGAGCTCTGCAGAGCGTTTTGCAAGAAGAAAAAAAGAAAGTAGTCCAAAAGGACTTGCATTCGAATGTTAGCGTGAATAAAATCGCAGGAGAGTGGTAAGGTACTGTTTTCTATCAGTTTGCAAGCTGTGCACACAATCCCAGTGTGGCTCGGCTTGGTTGTTCGCCTTTCGGAAGGTGCCGCTCTCCGGCTCCCGGAGGCGAAGAAGCGGCTTCTTCGCGCAAAGAGCATTGTGCCGGTCGCGGTGTGCTCGAAGCGCGGCTTCTGCCGAAAGAAGCCAGGGACCGGCGCTTAGCTCGGGCGAGCGCCGTACCTTCGTCTTTAGCGTCTCTTGTCGCCTACACCTAAGCAAAAAGCTTTTCCACTATGTCTCGCAAGGAGAAACTGTGCCAGTACAGAAATCATCTCCTATCGTGTTCTAGAGGTGCACGGAGCTCTGCAGAGCGTTTTGCAAGAAGCAAAAGAAAGTAGTCCAAAAGGACTTGCATTCGAATGTTAGCGTGAATAAAATCGCAGGAGAGTGGTAAGGTACTGTTTTCTATCAGTTTGCAAGCTGTGCACACAATCCCAGTGTGGCTCGGCTTGGTTGTTCGCCTTTCGGAAGGTGCCGCTCTCTCCGGCTCCCGGAGGCGAAGAAGCGGCTTCTTCGCGCAAAGAGCATTGTGCCGGTCGCGGTGTGTGCTCGAAGCGCGGCTTCTGCCGAAAGAAGCCAGGGACCGGCGCTTAGCTCGGGCGAGCGCCGTACCTTCGTCTTTAGCGTCTCTTGTCGCCTACACCTAAGCAAAAAAAAAGCTTTTCCACTATGTCTCGCAAGGAGAAACTGTGCCAGTACAGAAATCATCTCCTAGCGTGTTCTAGAGGTGCACGGAGCTCTGCAGAGCGTTTTGCAAGAGCAAAAAAGAAAGTAGTCCAAAAGGACTTGCATTCGAATGTTAGCGTGAATAAAATCGCAGGAGAGTGGTAAGGTACTGTTTTCTATCAGTTTGCAAGCTGTGCACACAATCCCAGTGTGGCTCGGCTTGGTTGTTCGCCTTTCGGAAGGTGCCGCTCTCCGGCTCCCGGAGGCGAAGAAGCGGCTTCTTCGCGCAAAGAGCATTGTGCCGGTCGCGGTGTGCTCGAAGCGCGGCTTCTGCCGAAAGAAGCCAGGGACCGGCGCTTAGCTCGGGCGAGCGCCGTACCTTCGTCTTTAGCGTCTCTTGTCGCCTACACCTAAGCAAAAAGCTTTTTCCACTATGTCTCGCAAGGAGAAACTGTGCCAGTACAGAAATCATCTCCTATCGTGTTCTAGAGGTGCACGGAGCTCTGCAGAGCGTTTTGCAAGAAGCAAAAGAAAGTAGTCCAAAAGGACTTGCATTCGAATGTTAGCGTGAATAAAATCGCAGGAGAGTGGTAAGGTACTGTTTTCTATCAGTTTGCAAGCTGTGCACACAATCCCAGTGTGGCTCGGCTTGGTTGTTCGCCTTTCGGAAGGTGCCGCTCTCTCCGGCTCCCGGAGGCGAAGAAGCGGCTTCTTCGCGCAAAGAGCATTGTGCCGGTCGCGGTGTGCTCCGAAGCGCGGCTTCTGCCGAAAGAAGCCAGGGACCGGCGCTTAGCTCGGGCGAGCGCCGTACCTTCGTCTTTAGCGTCTCTTGTCGCCTACACCTAAGCAAAAAGCTTTTCCTCTATGTCTCGCAAGGAGAAACTGTGCCAGTACAGAAATCATCTCCTATCGTGTTCTAGAGGTGCACGGAGCTCTGCAGAGCGTTTTGCAAGAAGCAAAAGAAAGTAGTCCAAAAGGACTTGCATTCGAATGTTAGCGTGAATAAAATCGCAGGAGAGTGGTAAGGTACTGTTTTCTATCAGTTTGCAAGCTGTGCACACAATCCCAGTGTGGCTCGGCTTGGTTGTTCGCCTTTCGGAAGGTGCCGCTCTCTCCGGCTCCCGGAGGCGAAGAAGCTTCTTCGCGCAAAGAGCATTGTGCCGGTCGCGGTGTGTCTCGAAGCGCGGCTTCTGCCGAAAGAAGCCAGGGACCGGCGCTTAGCTCGGGCGAGCGCCGTACCTTCGTCTTTAGCGTCTCTTGTCGCCTACACCTAAGCAAAAAGCTTTTCCACTATGTCTCGCAAGGAGAAACTGTGCCAGTACAGAAATCATCTCCTATCGTGTTCTAGAGGTGCACGGAGCTCTGCAGAGCGTTTTGCAAGAAGCAAAAGAAAGTAGTCCAAAAGGACTTGCATTCGAATGTTAGCGTGAATAAAATCGCAGGAGAGTGGTAAGGTACTGTTTTCTATCAGTTTGCAAGCTGTGCACACAATCCCAGTGTGGCTCGGCTTGGTTGTTCGCCTTTCGGAAGGTGCCGCTCTCTCCGGCTCCCGGAGGCGAAGAAGCGGCTTCTTCGCGCAAAGAGCATTGTGCCGGTCGCGGTGTGCTCGAAGCGCGGCTTCTGCCGAAAGAAGCCAGGGACCGGCGCTTAGCTCGGGCGGGCGCGCCGTACCTTCGTCTTTAGCGTCTCTTGTCGCCTACACCTAAGCAAAAAGCTTTTCCACTATGTCTCGCAAGGAGAAACTGTGCCAGTACAGAAATCATCTCCTATCGTGTTCTAGAGGTGCACGGAGCTCTGCAGAGCGTTTTGCAAGAAGCAAAAGAAAGTAGTCCAAAACGACTTGCATTCGAATGTTAGCGTGAATAAAATCGCAGGAGAGTGGTAAGGTACTGTTTTCTATCAGTTTGCAAGCTGTGCACACAATCCCAGTGTGGCTCGGCTTGGTTGTTCGCCTTTCGGAAGGTGCCGCTCTCTCCGGCTCCCGGAGGCGAAGAAGCGGCTTCTTCGCGCAAAGAGCATTGTGCCGGTCGTGGTGTGCTCCGAAGCGCGGCTTCTGCCGAAAGAAGCCAAGGACCGGCGCTTAGCTCGGGCGAGCGCCGTACCTTCGTCTTTAGCGTCTCTTGTCGCCTACACCTAAGCAAAAAGCTTTTCCACTATGTCTCGCAAGGAGAAACTGTGCCAGTACAGAAATCATCTCCTATCGTGTTCTAGAGGTGCACGGAGCTCTGCAGAGCGTTTTGCAAGAAGCAAAAGAAAGTAGTCCAAAAGGACTTGCATTCGAATGTTAGCGTGAATAAAATCGCAGGAGAGTGGTAAGGTACTGTTTTCTATCAGTTTGCAAGCTGTGCACACAATCCCAGTGTGGCTCGGCTTGGTTGTTCGCCTTTCGGAAGGTGCCGCTCTCTCCGGCTCCCGGAGGCGAAGAAGCGGCTTCTTCGCGCAAAGAGCATTGTGCCGGTCGCGGTGTGCTCGAAGCGCGGCTTCTGCCGAAAGAAGCCAGGGACCGGCGCTTAGCTCGGGCGAGCGCCGTACCTTCGTCTTTAGCGTCTCTTGTCGCCTACACCTAAGCAAAAAGCTTTTCCACTATGTCTCGCAAGGAGAAACTGTGCCAGTACAGAAATCATCTCCTATCGTGTTCTAGAGGTGCACGGAGCTCTGCAGAGCGTTTTGCAAGAAGCAAAAGAAAGTAGTCCAAAAGGACTTGCATTCGAATGTTAGCGTGAATAAAATCGCAGGAGAGTGGTAAGGTACTGTTTTCTATCAGTTTGCAAGCTGTGCACACAATCCCAGTGTGGCTCGGCTTGGTTGTTCGCCTTTCGGAAGGTGCCGCTCTCTCCGGCTCCCGGAGGCGAAGAAGCGGCTTCTTCGCGCAAAGAGCATTGTGCCGGTCGCGGTGTGCTCGAAGCGCGGCTTCTGCCGAAAGAAGCCAGGGACCGGCGCTTAGCTCGGGCGAGCGCCGTACCTTCGTCTTAGCGTCTCTTGTCGCCTACACCTAAGCAAAAAGCTTTTCCACTATGTCTCGCAAGGAGAAACTGTGCCAGTACAGAAATCATCTCCTATCGTGTTCTAGAGGTGCACGGAGCTCTGCAGAGCGTTTTGCAAGAAGCAAAAGAAAGTAGTCCAAAAGGACTTGCATTCGAATGTTAGCGTGAATAAAATCGCAGGAGAGTGGTAAGGTACTGTTTTCTATCAGTTTGCAAGCTGTGCACACAATCCCAGTGTGGCTCGGCTTGGTTGTTCGCCTTTCGGAAGGTGCCGCTCTCTCCGGCTCCCGGAGGCGAAGAAGCGGCTTCTTCGCGCAAAGAGCATTGTGCCGGTCGCGGTGTGCTCGAAGCGCGGCTTCTGCCGAAAGAAGCCAGGGACCGGCGCTTAGCTCGGGCGAGCGCCGTACCTTCGTCTTTAGCGTCTCTTTGTCGCCTACACCTAAGCAAAAAGCTTTTCCTCTATGTCTCGCAAGGAGAAACTGTGCCAGTACAGAAATCATCTCCTATCGTGTTCTAGAGGTGCACGGAGCTCTGCAGAGCGTTTTGCAAGAAAAAAAAGAAAGTAGTCCAAAAGGACTTGCATTCGAATGTTAGCGTGAATAAAATCGCAGGAGAGTGGTAAGGTACTGTTTTCTATCAGTTTGCAAGCTGTGCACACAATCCCAGTGTGGCTCGGCTTGGTTGTTCGCCTTTCGGAAGGTGCCGCTCTCTCCGGCTCCCGGAGGCGAAGAAGCGGCTTCTTCGCGCAAAGAGCATTGTGCCGGTCGCGGTGTGCTCGAAGCGCGGCTTCTGCCGAAAGAAGCCAGGGACCGGCGCTTAGCTCGGGCGAGCGCCGTACCTTCGTCTTTAGCGTCTCTTGTCGCCTACACCTAAGCAAAAAGCTTTTCCACTATGTCTCGCAAGGAGAAACTGTGCCAGTACAGAAATCATCTCCTATCGTGTTCTAGAGGTGCACGGAGCTCTGCAGAGCGTTTTGCAAGAAGCAAAAGAAAGTAGTCCAAAAGGACTTGCATTCGAATGTTAGCGTGAATAAAATCGCAGGAGAGTGGTAAGGTACTGTTTTCTATCAGTTTGCAAGCTGTGCACACAATCCCAGTGTGGCTCGGCTTGGTTGTTCGCCTTTCGGAAGGTGCCGCTCTCTCCGGCTCCCGGAGGCGAAGAAGCGGCTTCTTCGCGCAAAGAGCATTGTGCCGGTCGCGGTGTGCTCCGAAGCGCGGCTTCTGCCGAAAGAAGCCAAGGACCGGCGCTTAGCTCGGGCGAGCGCCGTACCTTCGTCTTTAGCGTCTCTTGTCGCCTACACCTAAGCAAAAAGCTTTTCCTCTATGTCTCGCAAGGAGAAACTGTGCCAGTACAGAAATCATCTCCTATCGTGTTCTAGAGGTGCACGGAGCTCTGCAGAGCGTTTTGCAAGAAGCAAAAGAAAGTAGTCCAAAAGGACTTGCATTCGAATGTTAGCGTGAATAAAATCGCAGGAGAGTGGTAAGGTACTGTTTTCTATCAGTTTGCAAGCTGTGCACACAATCCCAGTGTGGCTCGGCTTGGTTGTTCGCCTTTCGGAAGGTGCCGCTCTCTCCGGCTCCCGGAGGCGAAGAAGCGGCTTCTTCGCGCAAAGAGCATTGTGCCGGTCGCGTGTGTGCTCGAAGCGCGGCTTCTGCCGAAAGAAGCCAGGGACCGGCGCTTAGCTCGGGCGAGCGCCGTACCTTCGTCTTTAGCGTCTCTTGTCGCCTACACCTAAGCAAAAAGCTTTTCCACTATGTCTCGCAAGGAGAAACTGTGCCAGTACAGAAATCATCTCCTATCGTGTTCTAGAGGTGCACGGAGCTCTGCAGAGCGTTTTGCAAGAAGCAAAAGAAAGTAGTCCAAAAGGACTTGCATTCGAATGTTAGCGTGAATAAAATCGCAGGAGAGTGGTAAGGTACTGTTTTCTATCAGTTTGCAAGCTGTGCACACAATCCCAGTGTGGCTCGGCTTGGTTGTTCGCCTTTTCGGAAGGTGCCGCTCTCTCCGGCTCCCGGAGGCGAAGAAGCGGCTTCTTCGCGCAAAGAGCATTGTGCCGGTCGCGGTGTGCTCGAAGCGCGGCTTCTGCCGAAAGAAGCCAGGGACCGGCGCTTAGCTCGGGCGAGCGCCGTACCTTCGTCTTTAGCGTCTCTTGTCGCCTACACCTAAGCAAAAAGCTTTTCCACTATGTCTCGCAAGGAGAAACTGTGCCAGTACAGAAATCATCTCCTATCGTGTTCTAGAGGTGCACGGAGCTCTGCAGAGCGTTTTGCAAGAAGCAAAAGAAAGTAGTCCAAAAGGACTTGCATTCGAATGTTAGCGTGAATAAAATCGCAGGAGAGTGGTAAGGTACTGTTTTCTATCAGTTTGCAAGCTGTGCACACAATCCCAGTGTGGCTCGGCTTGGTTGTTCGCCTTTCGGAAGGTGCCGCTCTCTCCGGCTCCCGGAGGCGAAGAAGCGGCTTCTTCGCGCAAAGAGCATTGTGCCGGTCGCGGTGTGCTCGAAGCGCGGCTTCTGCCGAAAAGAAGCCAGGGACCGGCGCTTAGCTCGGGCGAGCGCCGTACCTTCGTCTTTAGCGTCTCTTGTCGCCTACACCTAAGCAAAAAGCTTTTCCTCTATGTCTCGCAAGGAGAAACTGTGCCAGTACAGAAATCATCTCCTATCGTGTTCTAGAGGTGCACGGAGCTCTGCAGAGCGTTTTGCAAGAAGCAAAAGAAAGTAGTCCAAAAGGACTTGCATTCGAATGTTAGCGTGAATAAAATCGCAGGAGAGTGGTAAGGTACTGTTTTCTATCAGTTTGCAAGCTGTGCACACAATCCCAGTGTGGCTCGGCTTGGTTGTTCGCCTTTCGGAAGGTGCCGCTCTCTCCGGCTCCCGGAGGCGAAGAAGCGGCTTCTTCGCGCAAAGAGCATTGTGCCGGTCGCGGTGTGGTCGAAGCGCGGCTTCTGCCGAAAGAAGCCAGGGACCGGCGCTTAGCTCGGGCGATGCCGTACCTTCGTCTTCTTTAGCGTCTCTTGTCGCCTACACCTAAGCAAAAAGCTTTTCCTCTATGTCTCGCAAGGAGAAACTGTGCCAGTACAGAAATCATCTCCTATCGTGTTCTAGAGGTGCACGGAGCTCTGCAGAGCGTTTTGCAAGAAGCAAAAGAAAGTAGTCCAAAAGGACTTGCATTCGAATGTTAGCGTGAATAAAATCGCAGGAGAGTGGTAAGGTACTGTTTTCTATCAGTTTGCAAGCTGTGCACACAATCCCAGTGTGGCTCGGCTTGGTTGTTCGCCTTTCGGAAGGTGCCGCTCTCTCCGGCTCCCGGAGGCGAAGAAGCGGCTTCTTCGCGCAAAGAGCATTGTGCCGGTCGCGGTGTGCTCCGAAGCGCGGCTTCTGCCGAAAGAAGCCAGGGACCGGCGCTTAGCTCGGGCGAGCGCCGTACCTTCGTCTTTAGCGTCTCTTGTCGCCTACACCTAAGCAAAAAGCTTTTCCACTATGTCTCGCAAGGAGAAACTGTGCCAGTACAGAAATCATCTCCTATCGTGTTCTAGAGGTGCACGGAGCTCTGCAGAGCGTTTTGCAAGAAGCAAAAAAAGAAAGTAGTCCAAAAGGACTTGCATTCGAATGTTAGCGTGAATAAAATCGCAGGAGAGTGGTAAGGTACTGTTTTCTATCAGTTTGCAAGCTGTGCACACAATCCCAGTGTGGCTCGGCTTGGTTGTTCGCCTTTCGGAAGGTGCCGCTCTCCGGCCCCCGGAGGCGAAGAAGCGGCTTCTTCGCGCAAAGAGCATTGTGCCGGTCGCGGTGTGCTCGAAGCGCGGCTTCTGCCGAAAGAAGCCAGGGACCGGCGCTTAGCTCGGGCGAGCGCCGTACCTTCGTCTTTAGCGTCTCTTGTCGCCTACACCTAAGCAAAAGCTTTTTCCACTATGTCTCGCAAGGAGAAACTGTGCCAGTACAGAAATCATCTCCTATCGTGTTCTAGAGGTGCACGGAGCTCTGCAGAGCAGAGCGTTTTGCAAGAAGCAAAAGAAAGTAGTCCAAAAGGACTTGCATTCGAATGTTAGCGTGAATAAAATCGCAGGAGAGTGGTAAGGTACTGTTTTCTATCAGTTTGCAAGCTGTGCACACAATCCCAGTGTGGCTCGGCTTGGTTGTTCGCCTTTCGGAAGGTGCCGCTCTCTCCGGCTCCCGGAGGCGAAGAAGCGGCTTCTTCGCGCAAAGAGCATTGTGCCGGTCGCGGTGTGCTCGAAGCGCGGCTTCTGCCGAAAGAAGCCAGGGACCGGCGCTTAGCTCGGGGGCGAGCGCCGTACCTTCGTCTTTAGCGTCTCTTGTCGCCTACACCTAAGCAAAAAGCTTTTCCACTATGTCTCGCAAGGAGAAACTGTGCCAGTACAGAAATCATCTCCTATCGTGTTCTAGAGGTGCACGGAGCTCTGCAGAGCGTTTTGCAAGAAGCAAAAGAAAGTAGTCCAAAAGGACTTGCATTCGAATGTTAGCGTGAATAAAATCGCAGGAGAGTGGTAAGGTACTGTTTTCTATCAGTTTGCAAGCTGTGCACACAATCCCAGTGTGGCTCGGCTTGGTTGTTCGCCTTTCGGAAGGTGCCGCTCTCTCCGGCTCCCGGAGGCGAAGAAGCGGCTTCTTCGCGCAAAGAGCATTGTGCCGGTCGCGGTGTGCTCCGAAGCGCGGCTTCTGCCGAAAGAAGCCAGGGACCGGCGCTTAGCTCGGGCGAGCGCCGTACCTTCGTCTTTAGCGTCTCTTGTCGCCTACACCTAAGCAAAAAGCTTTTCCTCTATGTCTCGCAAGGAGAAACTGTGCCAGTACAGAAATCATCTCCTATCGTGTTCTAGAGGTGCACGGAGCTCTGCAGAGCGTTTTGCAAGAAGCAAAAGAAAGTAGTCCAAAAGGACTTGCATTCGAATGTTAGCGTGAATAAAATCGCAGGAGAGTGGTAAGGTACTGTTTTCTATCAGTTTGCAAGCTGTGCACACAATCCCAGTGTGGCTCGGCTTGGTTGTTCGCCTTTCGGAAGGTGCCGCCTCTCTCCGGCTCCCGGAGGCGAAGAAGCGGCTTCTTCGCGCAAAGAGCATTGTGCCGGTCGCGGTGTGCTCGAAGCGCGGCTTCTGCCGAAAGAAGCCAGGGACCGGCGCTTTAGCTCGGGCGAGCGCCGTACCTTCGTCTTTAGCGTCTCTTGTCGCCTACACCTAAGCAAAAAGCTTTTCCACTATGTCTCGCAAGGAGAAACTGTGCCAGTACAGAAATCATCTCCTATCGTGTTCTAGAGGTGCACGGAGCTCTGCAGAGCGTTTTGCAAGAAGCAAAAAGAAAGTAGTCCAAAAAGGACTTGCATTCGAATGTTAGCGTGAATAAAATCGCAGGAGAGTGGTAAGGTACTGTTTTCTATCAGTTTGCAAGCTGTGCACACAATCCCAGTGTGGCTCGGCTTGGTTGTTCGCCTTTCGGAAGGTGCCGCTCTCTCCGGCTCCCGGAGGCGAAGAAGCGGCTTTCTTCGCGCAAAGAGCATTGTGCCGGTCGCGGTGTGCTCGAAGCGCGGCTTCTGCCGAAAGAAGCCAGGGACCGGCGCTTAGCTCGGGCGAGCGCCGTACCTTCGTCTTTTAGCGTCTCTTGTCGCCTACACCTAAGCAAAAAGCTTTTCCACTATGTCTCGCAAGGAGAAACTGTGCCAGTACAGAAATCATCTCCTATCGTGTTCTAGAGGTGCACGGAGCTCTGCAGAGCGTTTTGCAAGAAGCAAAAAGAAAGTAGTCCAAAAGGACTTGCATTCGAATGTTAGCGTGAATAAAATCGCAGGAGAGTGGTAAGGTACTGTTTTCTATCAGTTTGCAAGCTGTGCACACAATCCCAGTGTGGCTCGGCTTGGTTGTTCGCCTTTCGGAAGGTGCCGCTCTCTCCGGCTCCCGGAGGCGAAGAAGCGGCTTCTTCGCGCAAAGAGCATTGTGCCGGTCGCGGTGTGCTCCGAAGCGCGGCTTCTGCCGAAAGAAGCCCAGGGACCGGCGCTTAGCTCGGGCGAGCGCCGTACCTTCGTCTTTAGCGTCTCTTGTCGCCTACACCTAAGCAAAAAGCTTTTCCTCTATGTCTCGCAAGGAGAAACTGTGCCAGTACAGAAATCATCTCCTATCGTGTTCTAGAGGTGCACGGAGCTCTGCAGAGCGTTTTGCAAGAAGCAAAAGAAAGTAGTCCAAAAGGACTTGCATTCGAATGTTAGCGTGAATAAAATCGCAGGAGAGTGGTAAGGTACTGTTTTCTATCAGTTTGCAAGCTGTGCACACAATCCCAGTGTGGCTCGGCTTGGTTGTTCGCCTTTCGGAAGGTGCCGCTCTCTCCGGCTCCCGGAGGCGAAGAAGCGGCTTCTTCGCGCAAAGAGCATTGTGCCGGTCGCGGTGTGCTCCGAAGCGCGGCTTCTGCCGAAAGAAGCCAGGGACCGGCGCTTAGCTCGGGCGAGCGCCGTACCTTCGTCTTTAGCGTCTCTTGTCGCCTACACCTAAGCAAAAAGCTTTTCCTCTATGTCTCGCAAGGAGAAACTGTGCCAGTACAGAAATCATCTCCTATCGTGTTCTAGAGGTGCACGGAGCTCTGCAGAGCGTTTTGCAAGAAGCAAAAGAAAGTAGTCCAAAAGGACTTGCATTCGAATGTTAGCGTGAATAAAATCGCAGGAGAGTGGTAAGGTACTGTTTTCTATCAGTTTGCAAGCTGTGCACACAATCCCAGTGTGGCTCGGCTTGGTTGTTCGCCTTTCGGAAGGTGTGCCTCTCTCCGGCTCCCCGGAGGCGAAGAAGCGGCTTCTTTCGCGCAAAGAGCATTGTGCCGGTCGCGGTGTGCTCGGTGTGAAGCGCGGCTTCTGCCGAAAGAAGCCAGGGACCGGCGCTTAGCTCGGGCGAGCGCCGTACCTTCGTCTTTAGCGTCTCTTGTCGCCTACACCTAAGCAAAAAGCTTTTCCTCTATGTCTCGCAAGGAGAAACTGTGCCAGTACAGAAATCATCTCCTATCGTGTTCTAGAGGTGCACGGAGCTCTGCAGAGCGTTTTGCAAGAAGCAAAAGAAAGTAGTCCAAAAGGACTTGCATTCGAATGTTAGCGTGAATAAAATCGCAGGAGAGTGGTAAGGTACTGTTTTCTATCAGTTTGCAAGCTGTGCACACAATCCCAGTGTGGCTCGGCTTGGTTGTTCGCCTTTCGGAAGGTGCCGCTCCTCTCCGGCTCCCGGAGGCGAAGAAGCGGCTTCTTCGCGCAAAGAGCATTGTGCCGGTCGCGGTGTGCTCGAAGCGCGGCTTCTGCCGAAAGAAGCCAGGGACCGGCGCTTAGCTCGGGCGAGCGCCGCCGTACCTTCGTCTTTTAGCGTCTCTTGTCGCCTACACCTAAGCAAAAAGCTTTTCCACTATGTCTCGCAAGGAGAAACTGTGCCAGTACAGAAATCATCTCCTATCGTGTTCTAGAGGTGCACGGAGCTCTGCAGAGCGTTTTGCAAGAAGCAAAAGAAAGTAGTCCAAAAGGACTTGGCATTCGAATGTTAGCGTGAATAAAATCGCAGGAGAGTGGTAAGGTACTGTTTTCTATCAGTTTGCAAGCTGTGCACACAATCCCAGTGTGGCTCGGCTTGGTTGTTCGCCTTTCGGAAGGTGCCGCCTCTCCGGCTCCCGGAGGCGAAGAAGCGGCTTCTTCGCGCAAAGAGCATTGTGCCGGTCGCGGTGTGCTCGAAGCGCGGCTTCTGCCGAAAGAAGCCAGGGACCGGCGCTTAGCTCGGGCGAGCGCCGTACCTTCGTCTTTTAGCGTCTCTTGTCGCCTACACCTAAGCAAAAAGCTTTTCCTCTATGTCTCGCAAGGAGAAACTGTGCCAGTACAGAAATCATCTCCTATCGTGTTCTAGAGGTGCACGGAGCTCTGCAGAGCGTTTTGCAAGAAGCAAAAGAAAGTAGTCCAAAAGGACTTGCATTCGAATGTTAGCGTGAATAAAATCGCAGGAGAGTGGTAAGGTACTGTTTTTTCTATCAGTTTGCAAGCTGTGCACACAATCCCAGTGTGGCTCGGCTTGGTTGTTCGCCTTTCGGAAGGTGCCGCTCTCTCCGGCCCCGGAGGCGAAGAAGCGGCTTCTTCGCGCAAAGAGCATTGTGCCGGTCGCGGTGTGTGCTCGAAGCGCGGCTTCTGCCGAAAGAAGCCAGGACCGGCGCTTAGCTCGGGCGAGCGCCGTACCTTCGTCTTTAGCGTCTCTTGTCGCCTACACCTAAGCAAAAAGCTTTTCCTCTATGTCTCGCAAGGAGAAACTGTGCCAGTACAGAAATCATCTCCTATCGTGTTCTAGAGGTGCACGGAGCTCTGCAGAGCGTTTTGCAAGAAGCAAAAGAAAGTAGTCCAAAAGGACTTGCATTCGAATGTTAGCGTGAATAAAATCGCAGGAGAGTGGTAAGGTACTGTTTTCTATCAGTTTGCAAGCTGTGCACACAATCCCAGTGTGGCTCGGCTTGGTTGTTCGCCTTTCGGAAGGTGCCGCTCTCTCGGCTCCCGGAGGCGAAGAAGCGGCTTCTTCGCGCAAAGAGCATTGTGCCGGTCGCGGTGTGCTCGAAGCGCGGCTTCTGCCGAAAGAAGCCAGGGACCGGCGCTTTAGCTCGGGCGAGCGCCGTACCTTCGTCTTTTAGCGTCTCTTGTCGCCTACACCTAAGCAAAAAGCTTTTCCTCTATGTCTCGCAAGGAGAAACTGTGCCAGTACAGAAATCATCTCCTATCGTGTTCTAGAGGTGCACGGAGCTCTGCAGAGCGTTTTGCAAGAAGCAAAAGAAAGTAGTCCAAAACGACTTGCATTCGAATGTTAGCGTGAATAAAATCGCAGGAGAGTGGTAAGGTACTGTTTTCTATCAGTTTGCAAGCTGTGCACACAATCCCAGTGTGGCTCGGCTTGGTTGTTCGCCTTTCGGAAGGTGCCGCTCTCTCCGGCTCCCGGAGGAGGAAGAAGAGGCTTCTTCGCGCAAAGAGCATTGTGCCGGTCGCGGTGTGGTGTGCTCGAAGCGCGGCTTCTGCCGAAAGAAGCCAGGGACCGGCGCTTAGCTCGGGCGAGCGCCGTACCTTCGTCTTTAGCGTCTCTTGTCGCCTACACCTAAGCAAAAAGCTTTTCCACTATGTCTCGCAAGGAGAAACTGTGCCAGTACAGAAATCATCTCCTATCGTGTTCTAGAGGTGCACGGAGCTCTGCAGAGCGTTTTGCAAGAAGCAAAAGAAAGTAGTCCAAAAGGACTTGCATTCGAATGTTAGCGTGAATAAAATCGCAGGAGAGTGGTAAGGTACTGTTTTCTATCAGTTTGCAAGCTGTGCACACAATCCCAGTGTGGCTCGGCTTGGTTGTTCGCCTTTCGGAAGGTGCCGCTCTCTCCGGCTCCCGGAGGCGAAGAAGCGGCTTCTTCGCGCAAAGAGCATTGTGCCGGTCGCGGTGTGCTCGAAGCGCGGCTTCTGCCGAAAGAAGCCAGGGACCGGCGCTTAGCTCGGGCGAGCGCCGTACCTTCGTCTTTTTTAGCGTCTCTTGTCGCCTACACCTAAGCAAAAAGCTTTTCCTCTATGTCTCGCAAGGAGAAACTGTGCCAGTACAGAAATCATCTCCTATCGTGTTCTAGAGGTGCACGGAGCTCTGCAGAGCGTTTTGCAAGAAGCAAAAAGAAAGTAGTCCAAAAGGACTTGCATTCGAATGTTAGCGTGAATAAAATCGCAGGAGAGTGGTAAGGTACTGTTTTCTATCAGTTTGCAAGCTGTGCACACAATCCCAGTGTGGCTCGGCTTGGTTGTTCGCTTTCGGAAGGTGCCTCTCCTCTCCGGCTCCCGGAGGCGAAGAAGCGGCTTCTTCGCGCAAAGAGCATTGTGCCGGTCGCGGTGTGCTCCGAAGCGCGGCTTCTGCCGAAAGAAGCCAGGGACCGGCGCTTAGCTCGGGCGAGCGCCGTACCTTCGTCTTTAGCGTCTCTTGTCGCCTACACCTAAGCAAAAAGCTTTTCCTCTATGTCTCGCAAGGAGAAACTGTGCCAGTACAGAAATCATCTCCTATCGTGTTCTAGAGGTGCACGGAGCTCTGCAGAGCGTTTTGCAAGAAGCAAAAAGAAAGTAGTCCAAAAGGACTTGCATTCGAATGTTAGCGTGAATAAAATCGCAGGAGAGTGGTAAGGTACTGTTTTCTATCAGTTTGCAAGCTGTGCACACAATCCCAGTGTGGCTCGGCTTGGTTGTTCGCCTTTCGGAAGGTGCCGCTCTCTCCGGCTCCCGGAGGAAGAAGAAGCGGCTTCTTCGCGCAAAGAGCATTGTGCCGGTCGCGGTGTGCTCCGAAGCGCGGCTTCTGCCGAAAGAAGCCAAGGACCGGCGCTTAGCTCGGGCGAGCGCCGTACCTTCGTCTTTAGCGTCTCTTGTCGCCTACACCTAAGCAAAAAGCTTTTCCACTATGTCTCGCAAGGAGAAACTGTGCCAGTACAGAAATCATCTCCTATCGTGTTCTAGAGGTGCACGGAGCTCTGCAGAGCGTTTTGCAAGAAAAGAAAAAGAAAGTAGTCCAAAAGGACTTGCATTCGAATGTTAGCGTGAATAAAATCGCAGGAGAGTGGTAAGGTACTGTTTTCTATCAGTTTGCAAGCTGTGCACACAATCCCAGTGTGGCTCGGCTTGGTTGTTCGCCTTTCGGAAGGTGCCGCTCTCCCGCTCCCCCGGAGGCGAAGAAGCGGCTTCTTCGCGCAAAGAGCATTGTGCCGGTCGCGGTGTGCTCCGAAGCGCGGCTTCTGCCGAAAGAAGCCAGGGACCGGCGCTTAGCTCGGGCGAGCGCCGTACCTTCGTCTTTAGCGTCTCTTGTCGCCTACACCTAAGCAAAAAGCTTTTCCTCTATGTCTCGCAAGGAGAAACTGTGCCAGTACAGAAATCATCTCCTATCGTGTTCTAGAGGTGCACGGAGCTCTGCAGAGCGTTTTGCAAGAAGCAAAAGAAAGTAGTCCAAAACGACTTGCATTCGAATGTTAGCGTGAATAAAATCGCAGGAGAGTGGTAAGGTACTGTTTTCTATCAGTTTGCAAGCTGTGCACACAATCCCAGTGTGGCTCGGCTTGGTTGTTCGCCTTTCGGAAGGTGCCGCTCTCTCCGGCTCCCGGAGGCAAAGAAGCGGCTTCTTCGCGCAAAGAGCATTGTGCCGGTCGCGGTGTGCTCCGAAGCGCGGCTTCTGCCGAAAGAAGCCAGGGACCGGCGCTTAGCTCGGGCGAGCGCCGTACCTTCGTCTTTAGCGTCTCTTGTCGCCTACACCTAAGCAAAAAGCTTTTCCTCTATGTCTCGCAAGGAGAAACTGTGCCAGTACAGAAATCATCTCCTATCGTGTTCTAGAGGTGCACGGAGCTCTGCAGAGCGTTTTGCAAGAAAAAAAAGAAAGTAGTCCAAAACGACTTGCATTCGAATGTTAGCGTGAATAAAATCGCAGGAGAGTGGTAAGGTACTGTTTTCTATCAGTTTGCAAGCTGTGCACACAATCCCAGTGTGGCTCGGCTTGGTTGTTCGCCTTTCGGAAGGTGCCGCTCTCTCCGGCTCCCGGAGGCGAAGAAGCGGCTTCTTCGCGCAAAGAGCAGTGTGCCGGTCGCGGTGTGCTCCGAAGCGCGGCTTCTGCCGAAAGAAGCCAAGGACCGGCGCTTAGCTCGGGCGAGCGCCGTACCTTCGTCTTTAGCGTCTCTTGTCGCCTACACCTAAGCAAAAAGCTTTTCCACTATGTCTCGCAAGGAGAAACTGTGCCAGTACAGAAATCATCTCCTATCGTGTTCTAGAGGTGCACGGAGCTCTGCAGAGCGTTTTGCAAGAAGCAAAAGAAAGTAGTCCAAAACGACTTGCATTCGAATGTTAGCGTGAATAAAATCGCAGGAGAGTGGTAAGGTACTGTTTTCTATCAGTTTGCAAGCTGTGCACACAATCCCAGTGTGGCTCGGCTTGGTTGTTCGTTTTCGGAAGGTGCCGCTCTCTCCGGCTCCCGGAGGCGAAGAAGCGGCTTCTTCGCGCAAAGAGCATTGTGCCGGTCGCGGTGTGCTCGAAGCGCGGCTTCTGCCGAAAGAAGCCAGGGACCGGCGCTTAGCTCGGGCGAGCGCCGTACCTTCGTCTTTAGCGTCTCTTGTCGCCTACACCTAAGCAAAAAGCTTTTCCACTATGTCTCGCAAGGAGAAACTGTGCCAGTACAGAAATCATCTCCTATCGTGTTCTAGAGGTGCACGGAGCTCTGCAGAGCGTTTTGCAAGAAGCAAAAAGAAAGTAGTCCAAAACGACTTGCATTCGAATGTTAGCGTGAATAAAATCGCAGGAGAGTGGTAAGGTACTGTTTTCTATCAGTTTGCAAGCTGTGCACACAATCCCAGTGTGGCTCGGCTTGGTTGTTCGCCTTTCGGAAGGTGCCGCTCTCTCCGGCTCCCGGAGGCGAAGAAGCGGCTTCTTCGCGCAAAGAGCATTGTGCCGGTCGCGTGTGTGCTCGAAGCGCGGCTTCTGCCGAAAGAAGCCAGGGACCGGCGCTTAGCTCGGGCGAGCGCCGTACCTTCGTCTTTAGCGTCTCTTGTCGCCTACACCTAAGCAAAAAGCTTTTCCACTATGTCTCGCAAGGAGAAACTGTGCCAGTACAGAAATCATCTCCTATCGTGTTCTAGAGGTGCACGGAGCTCTGCAGAGCGTTTTGCAAGAAGTAAAAGAAAGTAGTCCAAAACGACTTGCATTCGAATGTTAGCGTGAATAAAATCGCAGGAGAGTGGTAAGGTACTGTTTTCTATCAGTTTGCAAGCTGTGCACACAATCCCAGTGTGGCTCGGCTTGGTTGTTCTTCGGAAGGTGCCGCTCTCTCCGGCTCCCGGAGGCGAAGAAGCGGCTTCTTCGCGCAAAGAGCATTGTGCCGGTCGCGGTGTGCTCCGAAGCGCGGCTTCTGCCGAAAGAAGCCAAGGACCGGCGCTTAGCTCGGGCGAGCGCCGTACCTTCGTCTTTTAGCGTCTCTTGTCGCCTACACCTAAGCAAAAGCTTTTCCTCTATGTCTCGCAAGGAGAAACTGTGCCAGTACAGAAATCATCTCCTATCGTGTTCTAGAGGTGCACGGAGCTCTGCAGAGCGTTTTGCAAGAAGCAAAAGAAAGTAGTCCAAAACGACTTGCATTCGAATGTTAGCGTGAATAAAATCGCAGGAGAGTGGTAAGGTACTGTTTTCTATCAGTTTGCAAGCTGTGCACACAATCCCAGTGTGGCTCGGCTTGGTTGTTCGCCTTTCGGAAGGTGCCGCTCTCTCCGGCTCCCGGAGGCGAAGAAGCGGCTTCTTCGCGCAAAGAGCATTGTGCCGGTCGCGAGTGTGCGGTCAAGCGCGGCTTCTGCCGAAAGAAGCCAAGGACCGGCGCTTAGCTCGGGCGAGCGCCGTACCTTCGTCTTTAGCGTCTCTTGTCGCCTACACCTAAGCAAAAAGCTTTTCCACTATGTCTCGCAAGGAGAAACTGTGCCAGTACAGAAATCATCTCCTATCGTGTTGAGGTGCACGGAGCTCTGCAGAGCGTTTTGCAAGAAGCAAAAGAAAGTAGTCCAAAACGACTTGCATTCGAATGTTAGCGTGAATAAAATCGCAGGAGAGTGGTAAGGTACTGTTTTCTATCAGTTTGCAAGCTGTGCACACAATCCCAGTGTGGCTCGGCTTGGTTGTTCGCCTTTCGGAAGGTGCCGCTCTCTCCGGCTCCCGGAGGCGAAGAAGCGGCTTCTTCGCGCAAAGAGCATTGTGCCGGTCGCAGAGCAGTGTGCCGGTAGCGGTGTGCTCGTGGCTTCTGTTAGTTGGAAATTATTAAAGGGTTATTTTATACAATGCTCTTGTCAGAAGGTGTTTACCAGCAGTCTCTGGACAGTCTGACCACCCTGCAACTGTCCTTCGGTGTAATATTCCTCTGGAAAACCCTCTCTCTAAAGTCTTACTTTTTACAAAAAGTACAAAGGACGCGCGAGGGAGCAGGAGTAAAGTGCTGGATGCTCCCGGAGAAGCTTCCATAGGCTGCTAATTAAGGGTGCAACAGGTCACCAATTAACCCTTTTCCTGAGAGTTAGTTGATGCAGTGGTCTAAGAGTTTCCTTCCTCCTCTTCTCCAAGGTGCTGGCAGAGTCACAGCATGCCTCTGAAGGGAGTGCTGCTGAACGGAGCTCCGTGCAGTCCAGAGGAATTTCCTGGGCCTGCAGGGAGTACTCAAAGTGGCAGTGAGGTGGTAAGTGTAGGGCCATGATTCGGGGATGAGCTTAGCATGGCTGTGTTGGGATTCTGCTGCCAGTAGCACCTCCCTCCCTGCCAAACTCCAGAGAAAGTTCTTGACCACTTGCAGAGAAGCATAAAGTTAACAATCAGGTGTGCTCCTGTGGCCAGGGCAGCCCTGGAGGGAGAAAGAGATGGGGAGAAGGAGATATTGGGAAGGAGGTTGTAAGAAGAGGGTAGTTGAGAGCAATCAGAGCCTGCTGGAGCATCCACGGTGCTGGCCATCCTTTACATTGTGCATTTCAAATACTCAAAATTTGGTTTTTAGGAACAAGAATTCTACTACTCTTTTCGATTAAAACCTTAACGGGAAAAGGGTTTTCCACCTTCTGCAAAACTCTTTATACATCACTCAGATTTTCTGAAGAACAGATGACTGTCTATATGAGTGAGCTATAACAAGGATGGTCTCAGAAGAAACACGTATAATTTCAGAAGTAATTTTCAAATTTAGTCAGCCAGATCCAAGTGGCTGTACTTAAATCTCCTACTAGCCATTTGGCTTCTAAATCATGAGGCAGAATCATGAATAACAGATGTTTTGTGATGAGGAGTGACTAAAAGCTGAGTACTTCTTTGAGATCTGAGTATTTTAGACCATGACAGCCTTCTAGGTAGCTGGGCATAAAAATTACCCTTCTTCCTCCTGCTCTCAAATCTTCTGCTGGAGATGAGAGTGTAGTTTGTTATTGCTACTGAGACTTTTGCTGGAAATTTTTTTAACGTCTCCCTGTAATTTTTAGAGAATCAAATTTGATTTCTTCCCTTACTTCTCCCATCTTCAAGAAGTCTACTTTGGAAATATAATGAGCTCTTCAGCATTTTTAGTTTGTTCTGCTTTGAAGAAAAGCACTGTAATGAACATATTGATTTTGATTAAATATTGTTACAAGGCAGATTTTACGCTGCATGTTTTCCTCGTCTCAGTGTCTTTTTAATTTCTGAGGCTTGTTATGTTAATTCCAGTACTACTTAGATTTGATCATAACTACCAAAACAGTGCATCTTTTAAGAACTAGCTTGAATTTTAACCATGAGAGTGATGCTGTCATTCCCCTGCCTAGAACTTTAGGACTGACATCTCTTTTAAGTAGAAAATGCTCTATGGGTTCCTAGCTTTGCTGTTTGCACTGTGAGTAAGGTGGGATTCAGGCACCTGGTGTTCAAAAGAATGGGAGTCATCTACACCTTCAGCACTGGAATTGGCCTGCTAGAGCCAACAGGTTATAGACCCTCCTGATGCAGTGGTGAGTATTGGTGTAATATTAAAAGTCAGCCAAGACATGCAGCACGTAGTGAACTAACAGTTAAAAGGGCAGAATTGTTAGATTAGTTATACATGATGTGGGCAGTTCTTGATTTCATGCCGAACATTGTAGACATAAGAAATGTGACAGTATTCACTGTCACACAGCAAATGTATCTTTTCTGTTCATTTCAGTTCCATCACAAAAGAGCATTCATTGAAAGTTTCTTTGATATTAACTCCTGTGAAGTAATAAAAGAAAACAGTGGACTCCTAGTGATAAAACAACTCAACAACAAAATGATTCA
>JALJVW010002221.1:0-24024 GCA_024865655.1 Emberiza elegans
ACTACAAACTTATTGCATTTATTTTCTAGCCAGCATAACGAATCTAAACCTTTGCTCCTTCTACACTTTCTTTCTGTGCATTAACTTTCACAACCACCATGTGACAGGAGCAATTTCTTGTCATGTTCTCATAACACTTTCATTGCTAGGTCTGTTTCACAATCTATAATGATTTTATTTAATTCTCTCCAAATACAGATTGGGTCCATTCTGAGAAGGAATTCCATGCTGACAACAGTCTTAGAAGCAATTTACGATGAATTTTGTGTCATGCATGACCTGTAACATAGAAAAATGTTCAGCACAAATCCAATGACATTAAGGAATTAAAAAAAAAAAAAAAAAAAAAATAAAGCTACTTGTGCCTCACAGCACCTTGTTTAATTCTAACAAAATCCAAAACCTTCCCCTCCTCCTCCAAAAAGAAAGTATAGCTCCTAACATCTCATCCAAGCTCTTGCCAGGCTGCTAATGGAACAGCCAGAGCTGAACCCAAACTGTGCCTCAACACCACTTTCAACACAGCTCTATTCCAAGCATGGGCAGAGCCTTTGAGCAAGGTAACATCAAGAGTCCTTTCACCCGACCTTTTAGAATCCTTTTATTATATAACCCATTAACAGGCTCATTGGGAACATACTTTGAGCCAGAAAGATTTGTATTGGTCTGGGTAACGTCAGCTGGAGATTTTCTACACAGAGCAATCATTTTGCTGGTGACAGCACACCTGTGCCTCCATTTCAGCTTCAGCTCTCCAGGCTCTCAGGCTCCTGAAACACAATCATCCAGTATTCAGAACATCAAGTGCTTCTGTTAGACCACGATAGCAGCAGGATATCTCCTGATCTTTTCCTGTGCAAGTGCCTTCAGGCAGCACCTATAGATTGGTAGTTTAAGAAGAAAGACAGTCTGAGCCATGGCTTTAACTTGTAAACAGGATCTTTGAAAGAGCAAAGGTGTGAGTTTGTTTCCAGTAAAGCAAACTTGCTTTGTTGTTTGCTTTCGGCATTTTTGTGATAAATCTACAGAGTAGGAATGGATTTCCTGTCTGCCTCTGCAAACTTCCCTTTACTCAACGCAGCAAAACTGCCAAAATTTAATTTCCAATGTCAACATGTGTCAGGGTCAAAGACAAGGGGTCAAAAGTGCATTTCAGGATTAGGAGCATTTCTTCTCGATGCTTACGCAATCTGCCATAGTAAGTGGAAACTAAACACCAGGATTTCAGGGTGTCAAGAGACAGAATGTGAAGGCCCCGGCATTTTGTTCCTGACTGCCTTATTAATGCACTTCTGTCATCGTGTATGAGTAACTGACACTTGCAGACGAAGCAGATGAACACTCCATTTAAAACAGAGAAATTTCACACATTATGAAAATGAGATTGTTTATATTTAAGCTAGATAAACAAAACTAAATCTTGTAGAGTTTTTCTCACAGTATATTTTACAAGAAAACTCCCAAACCAATTGTGTTCAAGATTTTCTTACCAGTCGAGAAAGCTACAGTGTAACATCATGCTTGATGGCACACAAACTTTCAGACTTTGGGCATTGTTATTGCTTCTCAGCCATCCAGCATAAAAGGAGCAAGTAAACTCATTACTACACACCCCCAAAAACTGATCCTATTGCCTCCAGCCATTTTACTCTGCCTGTATAAAAACACACCTGAAATCTTAATGACAGGTTTGACAGGTAGCATCCAGCCGGTGATGTGCGCTAGCAAGTAAATATCACCTGTTGTACAAGCCGTGCATCGGCGGGGAAACGAGCGCCCTGCTCACGCAATTAGCACGAGTCCATCAAACTGACAAATGAAGATAAATCATCTGCTTGGCCGCTTGCATCAATGTAAACACAGGAAGAAATAATAAAGAAATAATAAACAATGGAAATGTTTATTCGACAGCCCGAGACGCGCAGGGCCCCGCCGCGCGGGCAGCAGCGCCCTCCGGCGGCCGCGCTGCGCAACTGCACCCGCGAACGCCGGCCAGCGGGAACGCAGCCCGGCACCGCACCCGCGGAAACGCCGGCCCACCGCGGGTGCGGAAACCCGGCCCAAACGGGGAACGCAGCCCGGCACCGCGGGTGCGGAAACCCGGCCCAAACGGGGAACGCAGCCCGGCACCGCGGGTGCGGAAACCCGGCCCAAACGGGGGGAACGCAGCCCGGGCAAACCCCAGCCCAAACGGGGAACGCAGCCCGGCACCGCGGGTGCGGAAACCCGGCCCAAACGGGGAACCCAGCCCCAATATCCCCCCAGAACCGGAAAATGCGGGTGCGGAAAATTGTCCCAAACGGGGAACCCAGCCCCAATATCCCCCCCAGAACCGGCACCGCGGGTGCGGAAAATTGTCCTAAACAGGGAACCCAGCCCCAATATCCTCCCGGAACCGGCACCGCGGGTGCGGAAAACCCGCCCCAGACGGGGAACCCAGCCCTGCACGCGTGCGGATAATTGTTCCAAACAGGGAATCCACCCCGGCACTGACCGCCCAGGTGTTTGGCTAACTGAGGCAAATCCGGGCATTCCCCAATATCCCGTTCTTGTCCCTGGGCAGTTTTGTGTTTGGTTACGCTGCAAACACGGGAGTGTTCCCGCAGTCCCTGCCGTGCTTGGCTCATGGCCGTGGCCACGGGTTTGTCCCGCCCGCTCTCCCCGTCCCCGAGCAGCAGCACAGCCCCTCTGGTCACAGGCAGGGGCTCTCGGCCTCAGGCAGGTTCTGAGGTCAAAGCAAACACCGCCCCAGCGCTCAAACACTGATTCTGGAGCAAGTGGGCAACTCGAAAAGGAAAGGGTGTTGCAAACCATCTTTGCTACCTTGCTTCAGATGCAGTCTAGTCTGTCTCATTTGCAGCGCACAGAGAGCTTTAATTAAACTAGATGACAACCCAAACAAATCAAGCTAAAACCCTAGAAATTAATAGAAACAAACAAAAAAAGAAAGTAGCAGAATCAAGAACATGCATCCCTCCGCCAAAACTAACAAACAACAGCAACCAGAAAAACCCACCCACCCCAACACACATAAAATATTGAGCTTTTATGAGAGAAGTGTTACAGATATTCATGGAGATAGCACATTTTCCAGGATAGGCTGGTCTCAAGAACAGGCTTGGGGAATTCCTCCAGGAATGGCTGTGCCTGCTCTTGCACTGGGGCTAGGCACTAGAGTAGGGCTCTTCCCCTGCCAGCAGCTGGGGCTCACTGGCTTTGCACAGATTCCACCCCACTGCAGCTCACAGGCTGTTCCCCTGTGAGGGATCTGAGCTCTCCATTTCACCCTCAGCTCTCCTTAGCTGGTGGTTGTGGTACACATCCAAGGGGTTTGTTTTCAGAAGGAAAAATGGGGGAAAACTGCCTTGCAAATTTGCTCTATTTTAACTCATAGCTGCAGTATGGTTTGAATAGCAAAGGTGCCTCAGGATTGAAGGTTGTTTTGTACAAAAGTGTAGCTTTGTGTAGGGAAATGATTGTAAAGCACAGCTGGAACAGAAGTGCTCACCATGTCTGAGAGGCACAAAGCAGGTAGTCAGTGTACAAATATTTTATCCCAGTGCCAGAAGCACCTAAGAAACCCAAAGCTCCCTTGAGAGCTAGAAATGAGGCTGTCCCCTGTGAAAGGTACCCTGATCGATTTAATTTCTCTGTGTAAACTGGGTGAAGCCTTCAGTGCAGAATGAAAATGAGCTTTTGCAGTGACTCGAGTTTGAAAGCTTCAGCTGGTTTTGATTCCTGAGGAGTGCTGGGGTTGTGCTCTGGAGTGATGGCACGGCAGCAGTGAGGCCATAAATGTGCCATGGATGGGTGTCTGTCCAACTGGGGACATGGAAAACACACTAGAGTCCAATCTGTGAAGAGTTTTCCAGCTCAGCTGTATATTCTAAAGTGAAAATGTCCTTGCTCTGCTCTAAAATGTTTCATGTAGAATAAAAGCAAAATCATAAGAATGGCTGCTGGAGATGGAAATGAAAAGAGAGGCCCTGAGAGTTGTCCTAGATCCAGTGCTTCCACCCCTGAGTTGGATGCAACACGTGGTCTTAAAAGAGGTTCCACCACATCTTAAAATGGGTGACTTAATTACTGCCAGTGTCCTTGGTGCCAGGCTGGACCCCTTCCTGCACGCCTACTTCTGTGGCAGTGGATATCCACAGGTGAATGCAGGCTCCAGCCCCTGCCACACAAACTGCTGCCCTGGCTCGGGTTATATTAGGACGGTCCCAGAGCCAGTGGGGGTTACTTAAATGCAATTGGGAGAAACACAAAGCCTCAGGGGGTCACTAAGCAGTCTGAAAATCAGATGGGGAATTTTTGTAAAAGTGTTACATGATATTTATGCCTGTTGTCTCTACCTGCCATAACCCAGGCCACCAGCTTTCTTTTCTCAAGCTATGTTTATGGACTTGGAAAATGAGTCATCTTTCAGTTTATGCAGAATTAAGAAATTTTCCCTCCTTCCCCATCATCCAGATAAATGATATCCACTCTAGCTGTCCTGCCTACTCAGAACTGCCAAGCACATTTATCTTGCCTAATCTTCTTTTCCAGGATCCATGCTGACTCCCCTTAAGCAATTACATATATCTAAATGTTCTGTGTGCATAATTGCTCTCCATGCATTTTCTGCTGCTGAGATCAGATTTACAAGCCCACAGTGTTCTCAATCTTCTTCTACTCCTTCTGCTTCTATTAGATGCTCACTGGTGCCTAATGCTGTGCTTTGTCCTTTAATAAATTATCAGTAAAATGCACACTTTAGAAAGAAAAAGTCAAAATAGCCACCATTAAGCCTCAAGAAGGGAAACATTCTAAGTTGGTTCTGTGATCTCACCCAGTGTGGTAAATAGGTATGATTCGTGCTGATAAAATTGAAACAGTAATCAATATTGATATAGTAATTAATATTTGGAAATAATAAAACAGTTAAAAGTTGAAATGCTAAAAAAGAAAGGGAGAGGAGGGCCTCCACCCCCCCCTCCCTGCAGATGTTCAAGGACAGGAGGAAAAAGCAAGAGATAACAGTTACTAAAAATTAACAGAAAGAAGGGAAAATCTGGTTGTGTCCCAGGAAAATGCCAGCTATAAGAGATTTATTGCTTTGATGCTCAGATGTAGTAATATGTTAGTTTTGACTTACATTGTACTGGCTTGGTGTGCATGTGTAACCCAAAGGTGAATTAAAGGACATTGAGGAAGAGGAGAGGCCTTCATCTGTGACGACCCCCAAACACTTGTGCGACCACCAAACCGAGTGGTGGAGCATGCGCGGCAAAGGTGGTGATGAGGGCGGAGGTAGAAATGTGATGAATCAAAAATGGGAGGAGATGGCATTGACACATGGCACATCAGGGGGAATCTTCACGTGGCAAGCTTGTACGTGAGGTGGCACGGGTCCAAGAGCCCTGCACTCCCGTACCCTGCGGTTATCTTTTGCTTATGCGCTATTAGTGGAACCAAATTATCCCTTATTTTTAATCAAATTATATTGTCAATATATATTTTCTAAACTATTCAATTAAAATTGCTGCTGTCTCAAATATTGTTCGGTTTTTTTTATGATGGGATAATTGGGCAAACATAACACCCAGCCTAGAGGCCTTTTCTTTCCTCTAGGCTTTCTCACTTCCCTGGCCAGGGGAGAAGCCAGAGGGGCAGGAAGGCTGAGCTCCTCATCCCCTGCCCACAGCCTGTCCCCAGCTGACAGGGGAGGGACAGTGACCACAGGCACTGGGGAAAAGGCCCAGCGAGTTTTCCCACAGCTGTTCCCCCCTGAACCCCATCCCAGAGCTGACCCCACACTGCAGGCAAGCCCAGGGCAAGGGACTGCAGGGCCAGTGGCTCCCTCAGGGCCCTGACACATGTCTGCAGTTCACCCTGGTGGTCTAAATCATGTCTCTGAACCTTTCACTCCACTGTTAAGAGCATGAGCTTGTGTTTTTCACATCAGTTCCGTATTTGTTCTGTTTCCTGCATTGCCCCTTGCAGTCATTCATTTCCATACTCTCAGCTTTCTGTGTTTTATAGCTTCCTATGGAAGTTCTCTTCAAAAATCAAACAAGAAGGAGACCAATCATAACATGACATCTGTAGCTAAAATAGAAATAAAAGAAAGCCTGGATACAAAGGTATTTTGCTGAACTTCCATTCAACTCCACCTGTATTGCCCCAAAGAAAGGAAGAAATAAGAGTCCTTTGCTGTGTTTTTGGAAAGGGTCAGAGCCAGTGTTTTCACAGTCCCCTTCCTGGACTTGCTATTAATAAATCTTTCTCTTCTTTTCCTCTACATTAGTTTAATATTATCCTCCAGAAGTGAATCCTCTAGATCTGTGGGGTATGCAGGCACTTAGAGGACTGCCCCATGTCACAGCTGGGTGAATCAGGTTTCTGGAAGCTGAAGCTGGAACTTTTCTCCTGATGAACAAAGGAGAGCAGTTCTCAGCATGAGGGTCACTGGGCTGGGGTAGGAGCAGTGGCTTTGGGGATCTCATCAGGTCCATCCCCTGTGATTGCACTAACTGCCTGACTGCAGTGAAACGATTTGGAACTTAACTGCTGCACTCTTTGATACCAATTTGAATTACAGTATCCCCAACAGAGTACTATCAAAACTTAAAAATACATGGAAGTCCATAATCTGTATCCTTATTCACCTCTCATCAAGGTATTCCCAAGCACTGAGGCTTAGAAGTTTTATCCTGTACTTAAATGTAAGCATGGTAAGGAACCCTACTGAAATCAGTGAAACATTAAGCACAGAGAGAAATCTTTTCTGTAATAGTTTTCTTAATGTAATTCCTAATCCCTGCTGCCTACACATTTTTTTTCTTTTTCCATACCTATTAATGACATTTTTTCATGCTGGCAAATGCCCTATGACATTACACAGCAGTCATTATTTTGGAAGTCAGTGTCACTGAACAGTCAATCCTACTCAAGAGACCTCTTTCAGGTTATAAAGAAGCCATTTCAGACAGAAGTCTCACTTCTCTAAGGTTTTAATTAAATACTAGCTCAGGCAAGTAACTGAATAAAGCTGTTATAAAGTAAACAAGCAACACTGCAAAGCCACAAGTTCCCTGAACTCAAAGCTGCAGCTCAGGGGCCCTCAAGACAGCCCTAAGCTTACCATCCAATGCATCTCTGAAGTCAAAAAGCTCATCAAAACCAGTGGATATTGTAAGAGGCTATATATTTTCATCTTGTTGCACAGTTCATTTCAGTTCCTGCTATACTGTAATTGTTAGATGCACAAGCAGTTTTGTGTGTGAGGGACTGGTTGTAAAATAAACACATGAAGCAAGTAGCTTAAATAAAGATGTGCCACTTAAAAGAACATCCAGTTTCAATTTAATTAGAGTATATGGGATCAGAATAATTTAAACTTGAGTAATTTATGTCATTAGTGAGTTAATGTAAAACAGCCTTGTGTAGATTAGGGCAGAAAGGACTGATATCATTGGAGATTGTGTTACCTGCTCTGCCAGGTGCCCCACAGGCACAGGTCACACCTCTGCAGGTACATCCAGGTGCTCTGGAACAGTTGTTTCCCTGCTGCCATCCTGCTCTCCACCAGCAGGTGCTTCCTGAGCCTCCTGGAGAGACATGCAGTCCCTTCAGACACAACCAACCACGCAATTTCCTCAAATGACTTACTCGTGGTTGTAAAGGATGACAAAAGTCAGAAGGCCTGCAAAAGCTTATCAAGTTTTATTACTGAATTACACACTTGGCATGGAAATTGATACCAGTTAGTCCCTGATCTCCTATATAAGCACAGGGCAGGGGGTTTTGCATAAAGGAGTAGGTTGAAAGAGATGAATTAAAAAGGGCCAGAGAGGAAAAAAAGGGCGAAGAAGAGATCACCAGTCCTGGCTCCAGTGCTGCTGCAGCTGATGTGCCCAGGGTCCTGGGCCTGGTGGGGATACCTTACTCTAGGTAAGCTTTCCCTGCCCTAGAGATGAGTTTATCACTTTCTATGCAAATTAGTTACCCTGCAGTCCCTTTTCCTAAACCTTTCTGGAAATGGGTCAGAGAACTTTGGAGTCTTTTTGAAAAAAATATACACCCACATCTGGGTCACACTCTTGTGCTTGTGCTCTATGTGTTTTGCTGATGTCCAGCAGCCAGAACAAGGACATTTGTCCCAGGAAAGTGCTGCCCAACCCCTGTGGCCCCTCACCAGACACCAACAGTCCTTGGCTGGCTCCACAGCCATCCTCTGCTATTGGTATTTGAGACACACATCAGCTCCTGTTCTGCTGGGCTTCCACAGCATCATCCCCAGCCTGAACAGAAAATGAGATTTTACAACCAGTGACTTTTCTTCCTTTATGCCCACTGCTGACAGACAGCACTGAATAAACGAATATGAACCTCCAACAACCCTCAAATGGGGACTGGAGCCCCCATATTGCCATACTTCACAATCACTAACCTGGCAGAAACTGGCACTGCTTCTGTAAAAGAGGCCACGCTTTCCTCTCAACACCAAGACTGTCTCTCATGCAAGCACAACAGTTTTGACCCCAAAAGGTTCCTGGGCCCTTGTGGATGAACACAAACACTTCCAGTGTCACGGAGCCAGAAACAAAAAGGGAAGAGTATAACAAATTATTTCAACATCAACATATCTTTAAAATGACTGGAAAATGACAGTGTTAGTTCCACTGCCTCTTGCAATATTTATTGGTGCTTAGACTTCTATAACCAAAGGAGGGAAATGTCATCCAAGGTGTCTGTCCAGTAGCAAAATGCCTCAAGACTGCAGTCTCCAAGGGGGGATGCTGAGGACATGGATCCCCTCTGACAGGCTACAACTGGACAGTGAGATTTACTTGCTCAGTGTGGAAAAAAAAGTTGAAATATTTCAATTTTGTCCTCCCATTAAAATGCCCAACTGTTCTCACGTGGGAGAGAAGTCATCCTTTTTTCATTCCTGGTCAAACTGCTCTCTGCAAGGGAAAGGGACATAGAATCTTCCTGATCCAGCCCTGAGGCCCAAGATGTTTCAGGGCTCATATTTTCAACACCTTCTGCATCTTTGGTGTGTACATTTATCACATCTCCAAGGCAGTGACACTGACAGAGAAACTGATCCAATCTAATCCAAGTCCAGAAATAATTACTGAATTAAAGAAGGAAAAAGCCCCCAGCATTGAAAGGGCACACAGATTTCAAGAAGAATTGCAAACATTTCTGATTCAGATAAACAATTCCTGATGGTAAAGAAAGAATCAACAACTGTTTCTCATGCTGGCAATATATATTTATTGTCATTTTGGAGATTGGGTACCATGTGTGTATCAGGACTTCAGACTAAAACAGATTAGGATTATGATTGCTTAGCATATGCCAGTTGAAATGACTGAATGTGAAGCTCACCTTTACAAGATCTTCAACTGGTCTGTTTTTGCATGTGTCTACCCCACACACTTTTAAAAAAAAAAAAATTAAGCCTGAACATCTTTCTCTTCCCCTTCATTTCAGCCTCTCAAAAAAATAAGTGACCATCCAACTGGACCTTTTACTAGCTTTACTAATAATCTGCTAGCAATATCAGAACATTCCTATTTTTGATTCTACAACTTGAATAGGAATTAAAGCTTTACAATGTTCTTCCTCCACATTATCTGGCTATTGAGTTCAGCTTTAAAGACTGTCTTACATTAGACTACTGCAGTTTTATTATGCTGCAAACCTTCACCACACACACTTTGCTGTTCCACAAGCTCCCAAACCAAACACGAGGGAGGGGATGGGACCCCAAAATTGAGCTGAGAGGGGGATGGGACCCCCAAAATTGAGCTGTGAGGTGGATAGGACCCCCAAACAGGATGAAGCCAATTTTGTTCCTGGAATATGTAAAGTAGTTTATGAATATGAAAAAGAAGCTATGAATACGCAACAGGCTGATGTAATGGGAGACAAGGACCATTGAGCAAAGGTATTATGGCCACCAAGGACCCCCTCAGTTATTTTTGGGGACACCCCTTAATTATTCTGGTTTTAACTACATCATCAGCCTCTTGCACATTCATGGGCCCTCATGCATATCCATACACTAATTTACATATTTCAGGAAGTATTTCACATGGCCCCTCCTTGGGGTGTCTCCTCATTTAAGGAGAGTCCCTGGATAGGAAAATGTAAATCCCACTCCCTCTGAATAAAAAAAAAATTAATATTAATATTAATATTATTATTAAAATAGTAATTAATTTAGAAATCTAGGGGCTCTCAGGGAGTAGAAATAAGAGTTCTTTATTAGGAAAAATTAAAAATACAAATGCAGTAGTACAAACAAAAAAAAAGAAACAGTGACAGAATCAGAATCCTCTGGGAATACAGTGGGAAAAGATGAAATTTTGGGAATCCAGTGGGAAAAGGGCTGATCCTCAGTGAATGCAGTGGGAAAAGCTTGATCCTCAGGGAATCCAGTGGTGAATGAGGATGATCCTTTGGGAATCCAGTGGGAAAAGGGCTGATCCTCCAGGAATACATTTCTTACCCCCCCAAAGACAGGGCAAAGGCAGGGCCACGGGGCTTTTATAGGGTATCCCAAGGGTAGACTTGGGATTTGGGGCAGGGGAGTTCTTAGCAACACAAGAAGGGTGAGATCAAATTCCTGCCACTTAGCCCCAGCACCACTCTGAACAGAATGTGTCCCCAAATCTTAAATTCCCTCTAAAACAACTGAGAAATTATGGAACTTCAGATATATTCCATCAATTTCCTTCATTTAACCCAATTTTGGGTGTTTTAAAGGGATGAAGGTGAAGCAGAGGAAAATTAAGGTTAAACCAAAAGGACAAGCAGCCAGGTGTGTTCCCAGCATGGATCACAGGGAATGTGAGTGACCAGGGCTGTGCCCAAAGTGCCTCCTCCAGTGGGGGATGGAGCTGGAGCAGCGCACGAAGCTCTGCCCGCACTCGGGGGGGCACTCGCAGGGCTTCCCTTACCGGTGCCTCCGTTGGTGTCGGGTCAAGTTAGAGCTGCTGGAGAAGCTCTTCCCACACTGGGGGGACACTCGTAGGGCCTCTCCCCAGTGTGGGTGCGCTGGTGGGTGATGGGGTGGGAGTTGTGCTTGAATCCCTTCCCACAGTCGGGGCAGCGGAAGGGCCTCTCCTCTGTGTGAATCCGATAGTGCTGGAGGAGATGGGAGCTGATCTGAAACCTCTTCCTCTTCCTGCATTTATCACACTCGTAGGGCCTCTCCCCTGTGTGGGTCTTTTGGTGGCGGATCAGGTGAGAGCTCTCGCTGAAGCTCTTCCCCACCCCCCACACTTGTAGGGCCGTTCCCAGTGTGGGTCCTTTGGTCTGATGAGGTGGGAGCTGTGCTTGAATCCCTTCCCGCAGCTGGGGCATTGGAAGGGCCTGTCCTCCGTGTGACTCCGATAGTGCAGGAAGAGACAGGAGCGGGTCTGAAACCTCTTCCCACACTTGGAACACTCTGCAGGGCCTCTCCCAGTGTGGATCCTCTGGTGCCTGATAAGGTGGGAGCTCCACCTGAAGCTCTTCCCCACTCCATGCACGCACGTGTGGGATTTCTCCCCATCATGGAGCTGCTCATGGAGCACCAGCCCCGAGCTCTGGCTCCATCTCCGGCCGCCTTCCTGGCCCTGGCTGGCTCTTTCCCCCCTCAGATCCCCGCCAGCTGCGTTTGCAGCCCCTCCTTGTGCGGCATCTCCGGGGCTTTTCCTCCCGTTGGCTTCCTGTGCCCTGGAGCTGCTCAAAAACGGCCTCTTCCACCAGGTTCTGCTGCAGGCATTTGTCCTCCCTGCTCTCCATGCTCAGCTCCTGCTCTGGGGAGGAAGGACAAGGACAGGATGGGATTTGCCTCCATGCCAGAGGGAAGGGCAAGGAGATCCCCAGGGCTGAGCTGCAGCCAGGGGGTCATGCTGGGCTGGGAGATGGAGCAGCACAGAGGGGAAAAGGGGCACTCATCGCCAGCTCGGGGCTGTGCACAAATCACAAACAGGACGGGACTGCCAGGACGCGCGTCCTGAGCTGTTTTATTTCCCACCACCTGTCTCTTTACTTAGTTATGACAATGGGAAGATGCCAGCACCTCACATCCCAGGTAGCAGACAAAGAACTTCATGTTAACACTTACTTTAAAAGGTTTTTGACCAATCACAAAAAGCAAAAGCATATTGACAGTAGTTCTATCCAAGCACTATAAGCACATTGATGGGTAAACAACACTTGCTTATTTCAAATACAATACCTGCTTGTAAGCCCTAAAACACAATGCACAGAGCTCCATTATTTACCTTGGAACTTCCTAATACCTTGCTAGATATATACTTTTCTGCAGGTTAGGGAGTTATTCTAGATAAGTGTTAATGCACAGACCATTGTTCTATTTCTCCTTACTGTCTACTTCTTATATAATTTTTCTGCTGACCAATCTTATGGCTGCTGCAAAGCTCTAATCACAGTTCTACTGTCTCTGAGGCTTGTCTTTTGCAGCTTTCCCAAAACCCTCTGATTTTAAGGACTCCCAGAGACACTGACTTCCTCCTCACCTTCCTCAGTGTCCTGGGGCATCTTCCTCTTCCTCGCAGCCTGCCAGGGGTTGGCAATGGGAAATCCTGGTTTGGGGAAAACAAGGGATGAGCACGTTGAGTTTGAAGGTCCCTCTGCCCAAGTCCATCTCTACAAGTCACCGGACACCTGGGCTCCAGAAAACCCTCCCAAACACCAAGATTCAGCCCTGAAAAAGCCTCCCAGGAGTTCCCCATTCCTGGTCCCTCCCCTTTGGTGTTCGGGGGTTCCCCCTGTCCCAGCTGCTGGGGTCACGCTTGGATTGGGGGTCCCCCTTCTCCTCGGTGCCCGCCCTGCCCAGGCTGCTGGCAGTCCCAGCAATCCCAAAAGCTCCCCCCTCTTGGCTCTCCCCATTTCGGGATGCCGGGGCTGTTTGGGCTCCCGGGCTCCCTTCTCCCCTCATTCTCTGCTCGGGGCTGCAGCGGCTCCAAGGAGTCCCCCCTGCCCCTCTCCAGGCTCTTGAGGCTCCCGCCAATGGCGGCGCTCCCCCCTCTCTGGGCTCCCCACTTTGGGCTCCTGGGGGACACAGGGCTCTGCTCCTCCAGGCTGCCTCTGCCGCCAGCCGCCACCGCCACCCCCCGATGTCCCCCCAAGGGGCCTTTTCCGCTCAGCCTTGGACTTCTTCATTCTCCAAACATCCCCCAAAAACCCAACTGGGAGCAACTGGGAATGACTGGGAACATGCTGGAGAGAACTGGGCTACACTGGGAGATACTGGGAGGGACTGGAACAAAAGTGAGGGGGAAAGAGAGCAACTGGAACCATGTGGAGCACAACTGGTTCATACTGGCAGGGACTGGGAGCACACTGGGCTCATCTCTGGATCATACTGGGAGGGACTGGACTAATACTGGGAGGATCTGAGAGTGACTGGGAACACACCCTGCACATCATCCCCCATACTGGGCCTGACTGGGAGCAACTGGGAGCACGCTGGCAGCAAATGGCATCATACTGGGACTGACTGGGCTGATCTAGGAAGCAACTGGAACCATGCTGGAGGCAGCTGGGACCATACTGGGAGAGATTGGAAGTAACTGGGATTATACTGGGACCACACTGGGAGGGCTGGCATGTGACTGGGATCAAACTGGAGCTTACTGGGATCATATTGGGATTGAAAGGGAGTGACTGGGATCACACTTTGGGCTGCTGGGAGCAGCTGAGGGAAACTGGGATGATGCTGCAAGCAAACTGGAGGAACTGGGAAGGACTGGATGCCTGCTGGAGGCAACTGGGATATTCTGGGCATGACTGGGGGATCATACTGGGAGAACTGACACCTTACTGGAGCCACTGGGAGTGCCTGGAAATTACTACAGACATGCTGGGGACAACTGGGATATACTGGGTGTGCTGGAACCACACTAGGAGCAACTGGAACCACACTGGGGGCAACTGGGACCATGCTGGGGAGAACTGGGACCACACTGGGGGCAACTGGGAGTGAGTGGGACCATGCTGGGAGGGACTGGGATCATATGGGGAGGGACTGGGACTAGAGCAGGGGCAACTGGGTTCAACTGGGACCATACTGGGAGTGTCTGTAACCATAGGGGAGTGATGGAAGCACACTGGGAACAGCTGGGCCCATGCTGGGAGCAACTGGGATCACACTGGGGGCACTGGCATCAGACTGGGAGTGACTGGGAGCAACTGGGATTAGACTGCAAGTGACTGGGATCATACTGGGACTGGCTACACTCATACTGGGATTATACTGGGATGTGAATGGAACCTGACTGGGGTCTTACTGGGAGCTACTGGGCCCATGTTGGGAGGAAAATGGGACACTGGGAGCAACTGGGATTGGCTGGAAGGTACTGGAACCATGCTGAGAGGACTCATTCTGGGACTACAACTGGGGCCCAACTGGGGGATCTGGGAGCTGGGAGCAACTGGGGCCACCCTTTGACATAATTAGAACAGATGGAAACTGGGATTATGCTAGCAAGTGAAACTGGGAGTAACTGGGAAAGACTGGGATCATTCTGAGGGAACTAAAACATACTGGGAGCTGGTCTGAACCATATGGGTGGGGGACTGGAACCAGACTGGGAACAACTGGGATCATGCTGGGGAACTGGGATGACACTGGGGGAAACTAGAATGACTGGGGCAACTGGGATGACTGGGATCATACTGGGAGGGACTGGGACTATTGCTAGGGACAACTGGGAGAACTGGGAGCCGTCCTGGGTCCAGATGGTCCCAGTCCATATCTGATTGGGATCCTATTTGAATCCAGGGACTGGGATCCATTTAATCCTGGGTACGATCTGATCCCAGTCCATATTTGATCTCAGTCCATAGTTGGTCCCACTCCAGTTTATCCCAGTCTAAATAATCTCAGTCCAGTTTATTGGGTTTTCTGTACAATCCCAGTCCATATTTGATCCCAGTCCATGTTTGATCTGAGTTCCTATTTGATCCCAGTCTTTATTTGATCCCACTCCACAGTTGATCCCAGTTCCTATTTGATCCCAGTCCATATTTGATCCCAGTCCATGTTTGATCTGAGGTTCCTATGATGATTTGATCCCAGTCCAGTTGATCCCAGTTCCTATTTGATCCCAGTCCATATTTGATCCCAGTCCACAGCTGATCCCAGTCCCTATTTGACCCCAGGGATTTTGGGATCCCAGTTTATTTAATCCCAGTCTAGTTGATCTTAGTCCACATTTGATCCCAGTCTATATAATCTCAGTCCAGTTTATCCCAGTCTGTAGGAACCCAGTCCATTTGATCCAGTGGGTTCCATTTGATCCCAGTCCATATTTAATCCCAGTCCATAGTTTATCCCAGTCCATGTTTGATCCCAGTCCAAAGTTTTATCCCAGGCCATATTTGATCCCAGTCCAGTTTATCCAGTGCATAGTTGATCTTAGTCCATATTTGATCCCAGTCCATTTTTATCCAATTCATATCCCCCTCAGTCCAGTTTATCCCAAATGTTTGATCCAAATCCATTTGATCTCAGTCCATGTGATCCCAGTCCCTATTTGATCCCAAAATGATTTGTTTATCCCAGTTCCTATTTGATCCCAGTCCAGTTTATCCCAGTCTGAAGGATCCCAAAATTTGATCCCCTCCATATTTGATCCCAGTCCATATTTGATCCCAGTCCAAAGGATCCCAGTCCCTATTTGATCCCAATCCACTCCATATTTGATCCCAGTTCCATATTTGATCTGCAGTCCAGTTTGATCCCAGTCCACATTTGATCCCAGTCCATATTTGATCCCAGGTCCTATATAATCTCAGTCCCCAGTTTGATCCCAGTCCATATTTGATCCCAGTCCATATTTATCTGAGTCCATTTTTGATCCCAGTCCATATTTGATCCCAGTCCATATTTGATCCCAATCCATATTTAATCCCATTCCATTTTTTTATCCCAATCCATATTTGATCCCAGTCCCTATTTGATCCCAGTTCCATATTTGATCCCAGTCCTTTGATACCCAGTCCATGTTGATCCCAGTTCCATAATCTCAGTCCAGTTTATCCCAGTCCTGTACAATCCCAGTTTTTATTTGACCCCAATCCATCAGTTTAAACCCCAGTTTTACAATCCCAGTCCCTATTTGATCCCAGTTTTTATTTGATCCCAGTCCTTGACATTTTGATCCCCATCCCTATTTGATCCCAATCCTATTTGATCCCAGACTCTATAATTTCATCCCAGTCCCAGTCAGGATGATCCCAGCCCATAGTTGATCCCAGTTTATATTTGATCCCAGTCCATAGTTGATCCCAGTCCTTATTTGATCCCAGTCCATATTGCCCTGCACACATTTCCAAAGTCTGGAATTCCAGCCCCAGCCAGGAAAATATGTTCCCACCCTTGATCCCAAATGGAGCAAAATCCTACAGATTCCCATTTCCCTGCCAGCCTTCAGCTCCTGGACTGGGAATTAAAATAATAATTGGGAAATAAAATAATAAATAATCAGGTGAGGGTCTGTGGGGACAGAGGGGGCAATTAAATCAGGGCAGGGTCAATTAAATCAGGGAGGGATCAATTAAATCAGGGGAGGTGTCAATTAAATCAGGGAGGGTCTTTGGTGGTCACTGGGGCAATAAATCAAATCATTTGCTGGTCCCTGGTCAAGGGGACACTGGGACCTAACTCAAAGGAGGGACAGGTCCAGGCAGGAGAGAGGAGAGAGACAGAGGAGAGGGGAGGACACAAACACAATGAGCTGAGAGGAGGCACTCTGCAAACAGAACTGCAACGGACTGAACATGAATGGGGGAGAAATCAGTAAGTCTGGAGAGTTTTATTTGCTATCAAATACATCCCACACACCCAGTCCCACACAATCCCCATCCCACCACTCTAATTGAGATCCCACTATTCTAAATCACCTCCCACCCCATCTCAGCCTGGTGGCTGTGGAATCAAGTGAGTTTGGCATGGAATTGAGTTTCATCACTGGGAACAAGAAATTTGAGCTGTTATGGAGCCATTAGGGGTAAAAAAATCAGTTGTTTTCAATTGGGTTCAAGTGCTTTTTAGGTGACAGATGTATCTGCTATGGGTTTTGGATTGTAAAGACATTGAGAAGAGAAAAAAATTAAGGCCAAACAAAAAGGAGAAGCAGCCAGGTGTGTTCCCAGCATGGATCACAGGGATTGGACAGTGACCAGGGCTGTGCCCAAAGTGCCTAAGAGGAAAAAGGGGGATGGAGCTGGAGCAGCGCAGGAAGCTCTTCCCACATTTAGGGGCACCAGGGGGAATATTTAACGGTGCCTCCGTTGGTGTTGGGTCAAGTCAGAGCTGCTGGAGGTTCCCCCACACTGGGGACACTCTAGGGCCTCTCCCAGTGTGGATGCGCCCTTTTGTCTGATGAGGTCAGGTTGAGGAGTTCTTCCCTTCATTGGGTGGGCATTGGAAGGGGCCTGTCCTCAATCCAGACTCCGATAATGCTGGAGGAGATCTGACTTCATCCGAAACCCTTCCCACACTTGGAAATGGATTCATATTCCCCTCCCCCTGTATATCTTTGGTGGCGGATCAGCATGGAACGCTGCCTGAAAAACTCTCCCACACTCCCCACATTGCTAGGGGAGTTCCCCAGTGTGGGGGTCCTTTGGTGGGATGAGGATGGAGCTCTGGAGAAAGCTCTTCAAAATTAGGTGATCCAATGGGAAATCCTCCATTCTATTTTTCCTTTGGTGGCTGATCAGGTGGGAGCTCTGGCTGATCTCTTCAATTCCTATTCCTCACACCTGGGGGCCCTCCCCAGTGTGGATAAAGACAAAGTGCTTTGACAAGATGGGAGTTCTGCCTCAGGGATCATTTTAGCACAGTGGAAGTCCCTGAACCTCTGCAGCCTGCAAATCGCTGGCATTCAGGAGATGGGAGCTGGCAGGTGAAACCTCTTCCTGCATTGAAATATCACTGTAGGGCTTCCCCAGTGTGGTTGTCAGATGAGGTGCACAATCCCAGTTGGGGAGCTCCACCCGGGTTCCTTCAGGTCCACTCCATGCATGGTGGGGCTTCAGCCCCCCATCAAACATGCTCATGGAGCATTGATCCACTGCCTCTGCTCCATGGGGAAGCCCGCCTTCCCGGCCCAGGCTGAAGGCTTTCCCCCTCAGAGAGACACCCCCCATGCCCAGTCTGATGCTGCACATGGAGCCTTTGCCCCCAAACTTTCCTGGCTGCCTGGCCCTGAATGGCTCAAAATGCCCTCTTCCACCCAGTTTGGATCCCAAGGCATTTGTCCTCCCTGCTCTCCATGCTCAGCTCCTGCTCTGGGGAGGAAGGACAAGGACAGGATGGGATTTTCGTGGGCCACAGGCAGGAAAAAAGGCATCCCCAGGGCTGCTGCTGCAGCTGGGGGGGCCGTGCTGGGCTGGGAGATGCAGCAGCACAGCTGGGAAGGGGGCACTCATGGGCCAGCCCGGGGTGACACAAATCACAAACAGGACGGGACTGCCAGGTGGTGCTCCTGAGCTGTTTTATTTCCCACCAGAGAGCCCCATTACTTGGTTATGACAATGGGAAGATGCCAGCAGCCCACATCCCAGGTAGCAGACAAAGAACTTCATGTTAAAGCTTTCTTTAAAAGGTTTTTGACCAATCACACAAAGCAAAAAGCATATTGACAGTAGTTCCATCCAAGCACTATAAACACACTGTCAGTCAAAACAAAGCTTGCTTATTTCAGATACAATACCTGCCCATAAGCCTTTGGACACAATGACCAGAGCTCCATTATTTACCTTGGAACTTCCTAATACCTGCCTAGATAGCCTTTTCTGCAGGTTAGGGACTTATTCTAGATAAGGTTAATGCACAGACCATTGTTCTATTTCTCCTTACTTTCTACTTCTTATATAATTTTCTGCTGACCAATCAAGTGGGGAGCAAAGCTCTAATCACAATTCTACTGTCTCTGAGGCTTGTCTTTTGCAGCTTTCCCAAAACCCTCCCAGTAAGGGTCCCAGAGACACTGACTTCCTCCTCACCTTCCTCAGTGTCCTGGGGCATCTTCCTCTTCCTCGCAGCCTGCCAGGGGGTTGGCAATGGGAAATCCTGGTTTGGGGAACACAAATGATGAGCATGTTGAGTTTGAAGGTCCCTCTGCCCGAGTCCATCTCTACAAGTCCCCAGGACACCTGGGCTCCAGAAAAAGCTCCCAAACACCAAGATTCAGCCCTGAAAAAGCCTCCCAGGAGTTCCCAGTCCCTGGTCCCTCCCTTTGGTGTTCAGGGTTCCCCCCTGTCCCAGCTGCTGGGGTCAGAGCCCAGCTTTGGGCTCCCCCTTCCCCTCGTGCACCCCTGCCCAGGCTGCTCCCAGTCCCTGGCAATCCCAAAAGCCCCCCCTCTTGGCTGGAAGAGGCAGGGATGCCGGGGCTGTTTGGGAGAAGGCTCCCTTCTCCCCTCATTCTCAGCTGGGAATGATGCGGACTGGGAGTCCCCCTGCCAGACTCCAGGCTCTTGAGGCTCCGCCAAGGTGCCCCCCCTCTCTGGGCTCCCCAGCTTTGGGCTCCAGGGGAGTTCAGCAGCTCCCAAGACCTCCAGGCTGCCTGGGAAGTCCAGCCGCCACCGCCAGACCCCAGATGTCCCCAGAGAGGCCTTTTTCCAGCCTTGACTTCTTCATTCTCCAAACATCCCCCCAAAACCCAACTGGGAGCAAGGTAACACTGGGAAGATGCTGGAGAGAACTGGGCTTTGGGAGGAGGAGGAGGGGAGGGACTGGAATGAAAGTGAAGGTAAAGGAGCTGCAACTGGAACCATGTGGAGCACAACTGGTTCATACTGGCAGGGACTGGGAGCACACTGGGCTCATCTCTGGATCATACTGGGAGGGACTGGACTAATACTGGGAGGATCTGAGAGCTACTGGGAACACCCTGCACATCATCCCCATACTGGGCCTGACTGGGAGCAACTGGGAGCTCCCAGCTGGGGGCCAAATGGCATCATCCTGGGAGTGACTGGGCTGATCTAGGAAACAACTGGAACCATGCTGCTGAGGCAGCTGGGACCATACTGGGAGAGATTGGAAGCAACTGGGATTATACTGGGACCACACTGGGAGGGCTGGCATGTGACTGGGATCAAACTGGAGCTTACTGGGATCATATGGGGATGATCCCAGCTGCAGGACTGGGATCACACTTTGGGCTACTGGGAGCAGCTGAGGAAACTGGGATGATGCTGCAAGCAAACTGGAGGAACTGGGAAGGACTGGATGCCTGCTGGAGGCAACTGGGATATTCTGGGCATGACTGGGGATCATACTCCAGTCACTCCGGCCAGCCTGGGCCACTGGCAGTGCCTGGAAATGACCCACAGGCATGCTGGGGGCCCTGGGATATACTGGGAGTGGGGAACCATACTGGGGACTGGAACCACACTGGGAACAACAGAGGGACCATGCTGGGAGAACTGGGACCACACAGTGCCACTGGCACCCTGGTGGGACCATGCTGGGAGGGACTGGGATCATATGGGGAGGGACTGGGACAAGAGCAGGGGCCTCAGGGACATCAACTGGGACCATACTGGGAGTGTCTGGGCAACCTTCCAATGCCCACCCTGATGGAAAAATTCCTCCTGATATGGGAACAGCTGGGCCCATGCTGCCATCAAACTGGGATCACACTCTCATCTTGCATCAGACTGGGAATGTCTGGGTCCTTTGGGATTAGATCCAAGTGGAATGGGATCAGACTGGGAGTGGTTGCTCCATGGATGGGATTGCAGGACTTGGACTCCTACCATTCTTCCAAAACAAATTAACTGGGAGTGTAAGAAATAGCAGTAAAAAAAAAAAAAAAAAAAAAAAAAAAACTGGGAACAAAAAGTATTTAGAAAAATTTGAGAAAAAGAATAGGAATAAGAAGATTAAGAAGAAGAAATAGTAGTAGTAAATTTAGTAAAAGTTGAAAAAGAATGAGAACTGGGAATATGAAGATGAAACTGGGAAGATGGGAAAACTAGTAATTAATATAAGAATATTTAAAAATAAGAATGACATAACCAAGTTTCCCAAGTGAATAGGAATTATCAGAAGGACTCAATAAGAAGAATCTTTTAAAGAAGAAGAAAGAATAGTAATAGCAATTAAGAAGAGGGGAAGCCCTCAAGAAAGAAGATAAAATAACAATAATAATAATAAGAAATCTAAATGCACATCTACATGCCTCTTCTAGAATCCCAGAATGCAGGGAAAGGACATTAAAAATTATCTACTTCCAACTGATCATCTTCTGAGGGCTCTCCCGGCCTCCAAGAGGAGCGGAGGGGCCTGGGGGGATCTCTGGGGGCTCCTGTTTCTGGGAGGGGTAAAATCCCATGTCCAAAACAATCCCTGGGGTTGGGATGGGATGGGGTAAGAGGGGTCTCGGGGGGGGACAGGGGAGAGGGTCTGGTGGGGGGGGTCTCAGGGGACATCCAGGGCTGGGCCCCATTGGGCTCTGGGGGCAGGTTCCTTCCAGCCACAAGCATTCCAGCATTCTGTCAGGGACTCCCTGCCCTTCTCCCTCTGCTTCCAGCTGCAGAATGTGCAGCAAAGCCGCCTTTGCTGTCTGCTCAGGGAGCCCAGCCAGCTGCTGCAGCTTGACCCTGCCCTGCACAGCTCCTTGGCAGGCAGGCACAGCAGCAGCAGCCCTGGCAGCCTCAGCATTGCCCTCTGACATCTCTGGCACACACTGCAATGGGCTGCAATTCCAGCTGCCAGCAAGGAAAAGATGCTCCTGCCCTTCAAGGCCAAATTCTGAAGGGGCCAAGACACAAGCGCAGCAAGATCTTACAAAGGGCATTTCACTGCCAGCCTCAGAACTTCATCCAGGGCTGTTTGAGCACCTGGATGGGGGAGGGAAAAAAAAATCAGGGGGAGGGTCTTTGTCTGGGAGCTGCCACAGGTAAAGAGAGAGCCTGGAAGGGAAAAGGGGCAGACAAAGGAAGGCAGGAGAGAAAGCAGGACACAAATGGCAACCAGCTGAGAAGGTGGCACTCTGAAAACCAAACCTGAACTTATGGAATAGGAATGGGACAGAAAGGAAGAATTTTGAACTTTATTTACTCTGCTTCTCTGAGCAACCTGTGCAGCCAGGACTTCACCACCCTGACAGGGAAGAAGCATTTTCTAGATCAAACCTGAATTTGATCCCTTTTACTCTGAGCCCAGTAAATCAAGGAACTCATTTGTGCTCGTTTTTTCATCAAGGGCCCAAGCTCTTTGTTCCAGCACATCCAGCAAGCACCAGGCAGGACAGCATGGGAACCCAACTCACAGCTGAGGGACTCAGAACATCTCAACACCAGCAGGGCACATTGCTCATTTTGCTCCAATAGATTTGAGAAATGAAACCCTGGAGATGAGAGCTCTTTTTCAGAGCAGTAATTGCTAGTTGATGTTAATGAAGTTGATAGGCTCTGAATTTGAAGTGTTGGTCTGTTGTTAAACATTGAATGTTACAGTTCTAGGATTGGCAGCTCCAGTATGAGCCCCCAGCAGGGACCATTCACACCTCCCACAATCCCACTCCCCCTGATCCCATCTCCCAGTATGATCCCAGTCATCCAATATGATGTGGCTCCCCACTTGTGGTCTAACAGATCACCCCAGTGGGCATGGCCAGTGTCCCAGTTGATCCCAACAACCCCCCCTGCTGTTAGTCCCAGTCTCCCCTCCATATGATCCCAGGGACTCCCAGCATGGTCCCAGTATCCCAGTTCCCCCCAGCAGGCCCCAGTATAGTTGTCAGTTCTCCCAGTGATGATCCCCAGTCATGCCCAGAATATCCCATTTGCCTCCAGTCCAATCCCAGTCATCCAGTCCTGGTCCCAGTTCCTCCCAGTTGCCCAGCATGGTCCCAGCTGTTCTCAGTGTTGCTCCCAGTCCCCCAAAGTATGGTCCCAGACAGTCCCAGTGTTTCCCCATATGATCCCAGTAAGCTCAGTTTGATCCCAGTCTTTCCCAGCCCTCCCAGTTGGTCCCAGCATAATCCCAGTTTTGGCAGTTCTCCCAGTATGGTCCCAGCTGCCTCCCAGGATGGTTCCAGGACCAGCAGTCACTCCCAGCATGGTTCAGTCCCAGTATGATGCCATTTGTCAGTCCCAGATGCTCCCAGTTGCTCCCAGTCAGGCCCAGTATGGGGGATGATGTGCAGGGTGTGTTCCCAGTTGCTCTCAGATCCTCCCAGTATGGTTCCAGTCCCTCCCAGTATGATCCAAAGATCACTCCCAATATGATCCCTCCCAGTCCCTCCCAGTATGAACCAGTTGTGACCCCACATGGTTCCAGCTGTTGATCATCCAGTGTCCTCCCAGTACTTCCAGTGAACCAGTTCCCAGTGTGGTTTCAGTCTCTCCCAGTGTATCCCAGTTGCTCCCAGCATGTTCCCAGTCACTCCCAGTTGCCCTCCAGTATGATCCCAGCCTGCTCCCAGTTGCCCCAGTCACCCTCAGTGCAGTCTGTCCCAGTGGCTGCCAGTATGATCCCAGTATGATGCCAGTCACTCCCAGCCATTGGCCAGCTCCTCCCAGTTGTGGTCCCAGTAGGATCCCAGTAGCCCCAGCACAGTAATTCCAGTCACCCGTGTTCCTCCCAGTGTGATCCCAGTTGTCCCCAGTATAGTCCCAGCCAATCCATAGATGATCCCAGTCCCTCCCAGCATGGTCCCAGTCATGCCCAGTTGTCCCCAGTGTACACCCAGTCATTCCCACTGCCCCAGGTAGCCCCAGCATGGTCCCAGTTCTTCCCAGCATGGTCCCACCTGTTCCCAGTGTGGTTCCATCCCAGTATGGTTAACAGACAAGCCTGGTATATCCCAGTGTCCCTCAGCATGCTCACAGTCATTCCCAGTTACCCAGTCCCAGTCCCAGTGCTGCCACTGGATCCCCCAGCCCTGTGTGCATTCCCCCCTGGCGGATGTGCGAGAGGAGCCCCAAGGGCTGGCAGTGCCCAGGCAGGGTCCCAGTTGGGATGTGGCCCCCAGTTTGGGATGCCTC
>JALJVW010002223.1:0-44395 GCA_024865655.1 Emberiza elegans
GATGTTCCCATGGTGCCAAGTCAGGAACTGCAATGGGGAGTGGGGCCAGAGAGGAAAGGGCAAACAGGGATGGGCTGTTTGCAGGGGAGGGAGCAGGCCTGGGCAAGAGGAAGAAATTTGTGCAGTTAGGAGTAAAGAAAGCAAAGGTGGCACAAAGGAAATGCTGAGGGCAGTTTGGGGGTGGCTGCCAGGCAGCCCTGGCTCTGAGCAACAGCGTCTGCTGTGGGACAGGAAATTCCCAGCTGATGGGAACAAACTTTCTGGCTGAGTGCAGAGGCCAGGACAAAGCTGAGTGGTTTCCCTGGTGTCCCCCAGCCCTTGCTGGCCCCAGGGGCTGATGGCATTTGTGCTCCCTCAGATTCATGTCCCCACAGCAACAGCATGGGGGTGCTCCCGCCTGCTGTGTGCAATGCAAACAGGGGCTGCTGAGCCAGTGCTGCTGTGTCTGTGCCTGCAAGGATGGGGCACCTGTGTGAGCTGGGGAGAGGCCAGGGCTGCAGAGGGGGGATGTTGTTTGCAGCTCCACGAGGACAGTCTGGGACGCTGCCCTGGGCTGGGCAGCGCACTGGGGATGGATCAGGCCCTGCTCTGCTGCTCCTTCCCATCTGCCCCAGGGCCCTTGCAGAGCCCCAGCCATGCTGTTTGCCCCCAGCCTGCCCACGGCCAGCCTGGGGCTGCTCACTGGGGTTTCTGTGCTGAGCATTGGCCTGGGTGTGTTCTTGAGAGAGCCTGGGCAAGGAGCCTGGAGCCCCCAGGGCCTGGCCTGAGGCGTCAGCGCTGCCCCAGCAGTGCCCATGGCCTGTCCCTGCTGCAGCCCCGGCACTGCCACCCCCAGGGCTGTGCCCGGCCCTGAGAGCACTCAGGCCCTAGAGCAACACCAGGGCCACCAGGGTAGCAGGGCAGGGCCACGGGAGCAGCACTGGCAACACCAAGTGCTGCTGCTGCTGCTGGGCACAGCTGCTGGGCCAGCACTGATCTGCCCCCAGCTCTGCACACAGACATTGCTGCTGCAGCTCCAGAGAAGGCAACAAAAGGGCATCTCTGTAGAAAACTCTGCTGGGGGATCCTTTAGTTCCTTTAAAGACACTGAGAGCGAAGGCCCTCATTGACAGAGTCTGTGGCCACAGGGAATGTGGAGAGAAACAAAAGGAGAATAGGCGCAAGGAATGACATTTCTTTTTGGACAAGATTTAGTAAGTAAAACAAAGACATAAAAACCCACAACGAAACAAAAAAGATCAAAAATCACTTTTATCACACATAACTGGCTGGAATTGGGAAGCAATTTAATGTTTCTGAAACCGTCCCGTCATCAATGCCCACACTGCAGCCTTGAGCTCTTGGTTCCTCAGGCTGTAGATGAGGGGGTTCAGGGCTGGAGGCACCACCGAGTACAGAACTGACAGGGCCAGATCCAGGGATGGGGAGGAGATGGAAGGGGGCTTCAGGTAGGCAAATGTGCCAGTGCTGAGGAACAGAGAGACCACGGCCAGGTGAGGGAGGCAGGTGGAAAAGGCTTTGTGCCGTCCCTGCTCAGAAGGGATCCTCAGCACAGCCCTGAAGATCTGCACATAGGAGAAAACAATGAACACAAAACAGCCACAATCTAAACAGACAGTAACAGCAAGTACCACCAGTTCCCTGATGTGCGAGCAGGAGAGCTTGAGGATCTGTGGGATTTCACAGAAGAACTGGCCCAGGGCATTGCCATGGCACAGGGGCAGGGAAAATGTATTGGCTGTGTGCATGAGAGCATTGAGAAAGGCACTGGCCCAGGCAGCTGCTGCCATGTGGGCACAAGCTCTGCTGCCCAGGAGGGTCTCATAGTGCAGAGGTTTGCAGATGGACACGTAGCGGTCGTAGCACATGATGGTCAGGAGGGAAAGCTGTGATCCAAGGAAGAAGACAATCAGAAAGACCTGTGTTGCACATCCAGTGTAGGAGATGGTCCTGGTGTCCCAGAGGGAATTGTGCATGGCTTTGGGGACAGTGGTGCAGATGGAGCCCAGGTCAGTGAGGGCCAGGTTGAGCAGGAAGAAGAACATGGGCGTGTGCAGGTGGTGGCCGCAGGCTACGGCGCTGATGATGAGGCCGTTGCCCAGGAGGGCAGCCAGGGAGATGCCCAGGAAGAGGCAGAAGTGCAGGAGCTGCAGCTGTCGCGTGTCTGCCAATGCCAGCAGGAGGAAGTGCCTGATGGAGCTGCTGTTGGACATTTGTGGTGCCTTGGAATGCGGATCTGTAGAAAAAGTAATCATGGAATAGTTGGGTTTGGAGAGGATTTTAAATATCCCAGCACAGCCTGGGGGCACTTTCCCCCACTGCCTGCCCAGGGCTCTGCTGCCTGGAGCTGTCCCTGCCAGCAGCTGCTTCCCTGTGCCCAGGGCTGGGCCCTGCCAGTGCTGCCAGAGCCCAGCCCAGCCCTGGGGGCTCAGCTCTGCCCTGCAGACCCCTCCCAGCTCTGGCACTGACCTGGGGCAGCTCTGGCTCTGCAGGTTCTCATGGCAACATCAGAGAAACTCTGAGGAGGTTGAAAAAGCAACACTGATGATGTCTGTGAGGGGCCCTGTGCTGATTTCTGTCACAGCCTGGTTTATTCAGATCTGAGAGATTTTTTTTTTAATTATTTTTCACAGGCTTAACTGAGAGATAAATATTTATGTGCAATTTTCCATCCAGGCAACCCAGAGCAGTACAATTAAAAAGCAGGTCTTTCCTTTTTATGCAGCCCCTGCCTTGCTATGCTCCCTGTATAATCAACTTGGAAACATCCTTGACTTAATTGCCATGCTGGGAGCAGTCCTGAACAATGCAGCATCCTCACCACACAAGGACAACACTTCCAAGCCTGACCAGCTGTCTCTTCCCTCCCAGATCCTGTCCCCCAGTGCTGGGAGCAGCTGCCAGGGCTGGCTGAGAGCTGTCCCTGGCAGGCAGCAGAGTCCCTGCCCCAGCACAGCGCCCTGGGCTGCAGGACCCTGCTCTGCAGGACAGCCCTGGGCACCCCTGGCTGCTCTGCACAAGAGACAATCACAGAATGTACTCACAGGGTCTGTAGGCATTGGGATGTTCCAGCTTTAGGAGATGGCTCCAGGAGCTGCAGCTGCATTGTCCTGCAGCCAGAGGTTCCTGTGCCAAGGGCTGGCAGTGATTCTGCCCCAGGCACTTCTCAGCACCTTCCCAGCCCTGACTGATTGAAGCTCTCTGTGCCTCTGTGCTGTGCCCGGGCTGGCTGCAGGCAGTGCCCCAGCCCTGCTGGGCTGGCAGAAGAGCTGCTCATCAAGAGAAATGTGCTTTGAAGCTCTTCTTGGTTACCAGGAGCTGCCTCTGTGCCAGGAGCCCAGCCCAGCTCAGCAGCACAGACACAGCACAAGGACTTTAATGAGCCCTCTGGGGCTTTGTGCTCAGGCCCTGAACATCAGTCCCTGAGAGGGAGCTGAAGAAACCTCTCCAGAACTCCAAGTCAGAATCCAACTCCAAAGTTTCTTGGACTTTTAATGGGTCCCACTGAGGAACACGACTGAGAAAGTGTCCCCAGGCCCCAGGCAGAGCAGAGAACTGCAGGCAGTGATGACAGGTGGGGACAAAGAGAAGCCAAGTCTTGGTGCCCTGGGGCACAGCAGCAGGGTCTGTGCCACCAAGGGCTGGGAGGAGACACCTTGTCCTGAGGCCCTGGGGCCTCCTGGCACAGCCCCAGCCAGGCTGGGCACTGTCAGCCCCTTGTCCTGCCCTCAGCATCCCCCCCCCAGCCCACATCCCAGTGGCCTCAAGGATCTGCTGGAAGGAGTCCCTGGGGGGAGCCTTGCTCAGCAATGGCCCTGGGGGCTCCTTCATGCTCCCTGCAGGGACTGCAGGTTTTTCAAAGGACTTTGGGTTTGGCTTTTGCCTTGGAGTCTCTGAGAGGTTTGTGCAATCATGGCCTCCAATTATCTGCTGTAATTAGTCCCTGGAGAGGCTTTTGTAACAACACTCATGGGGCTCTGAGATTTCAGGGTACTTCAGTTATTTTAAGGTACTTGGTGTTTCCTTTTGATACAGACTCTGTGAGAGGTTTGTGCAATCATGGCCCCAATTATCTGCTTTAACGAGTCCCTTGAGAGCTTTGTACTGACACTCAGTGGGGCTCATTAATACTTTGAGATACTCAAGGTTTTTAAGGTACTTTGGATTTTCCTTTCCACACTGAATCTCTGAGAGGTTTTTGTGCCATCCTGGCCTCCAGTTCTCTCCTCCAAGGAGTCCATGAGTAGCCTGTTTTGGGGATGGACCTCAGTGGGACCCATTCATGCCTCCAGACACTTTGGGGTTTTCTTCTGACTTTGACTCCTGGAAAGGTTTGTGCAATCTCCTCTCAGGCCATGAGCTTCAAGGGCTCAGCTCCACCTGTACCACAGGGCTCATTTGCATCAAGCAAGTCCTGAAAAACCATGGCTCTGCCTTGATTTTCCTCAGCTGTAGTTGCGTTCATTAGGAAGTTTTCTTGCTACAGTTATGGAGAAATATTTTAAAGAGCTTCTAGAAAATACATATTTCTATTTTAAAGGGTGCCTTTTATTGCTGTTCTTATTACACAAGAGGTGATTGCAGCATTTAGTGACTGATATTGAGCCAGGGACTGTCCTAAGGAAGTCTAGCCTAGTCAGAGAAGCTGTGCCTTTAAGTCTGGCCCAGTGTGGACAACTTTGCTCCACATTCCCCAACCCCATCCTGTCTCTCCTCACTCACCTGGGATCTGCTTTGCTTGGAGAACTGGATGCCCTCAGCCAAAGAGTGGCTTTTGTTCTTTTAGTTTTTCAAGCAATCTAAAACTCCAGAGTTTCTCTGTTGAAAACATACACCCTCCTCAAGTGTGTGCCATGCCCAAGGTGTCACCAAGAGCACTCCAGACCTGCCCTGGGCCAGCTCTGAGGGTGGATCATCATCCCAACCTGCACTGGGCCATTGCCAGGGACTGTTGCCATGGACACTGCACTGACCCCACTGCTGGGTTTGGGCGCCATGGCAACCCCCATCAGTTGAAGTTTCCTTGGAACCTACCTTGTTGTGGTCTGTTGTGGTGGTGGACGCAACCTCCCCCAAGAACATCTTGTGCCAATGGGCAGGAGCCACAAGAGAACCAGCACACACACACACACAGGACACACACACAGACACACACACACACACACACACACACACACACACACACACACACACACACACACACAGACACACACACACACACACACACACACACACACACACACACACACAGACACAGCAGCTCGGCAGTGGAGACACGGGAGGGTCCAGGCATGGAGTTCTAACAAGAGTTTATTAGGGTCTAAGGCTCCAGGGGTCTAGGGGTTAAATACAAAGACAAAGGAGGGTTTAGGGTATAAATACAGGAAAAGAGGGGGTGGAGGAGAGCATCAGGAATCTAAGGGTTTAGGGCTGGTATACAGGAAAATAGACTTATAGGGAATGCCAGGGTGAATAGGCAGGGACATAAACTAATGGGAAGAGAGGGAAGGGAGAACTCTCTAAAACATGAACATATGAGGGTAAAAGGAGTAGGGAAGGCCAATGGGCCAATGGGGAGGACAGAATTAAGACAAATTAACATAGTGCTGCAGAGCACCATGGGGGAAGTTTCTTTTCTCACCCTGAGCTGTGAGGAATGCCCAGAGCCTAAGGTGCATCTCTCCAGGGCATTGCTGTTGCCCTCACCCCAGTAGGCTCACAGGCCTACACCTCTACAACTCTTACTTTTTGTTTCATTACAAGGCTTTTATGGATTTCTGCAAGCACCTTACAAAATAAGGGAACAAAACTAACATAACAATAGCTATAAGTCATAATAGTAGTAAAGTAATAACTCAAAAAGGAAATAGTACATAAGATTAGGATACAACTGAAATAATTGAATGTGTAGGAACTAATTAAACAATGTCTTTTTTGTGGAATGGAAGTCCGGTAGGAAGTTGTATTGTTCAGGCAGTGTAGAGCTGTTTCCTTTTTCAAGTTATTGGTTTGTATCTGTGCACCGCATCTTTTGTCATTCTTTTCCACACCACTTGCGCTTGTTGCCTTGGCTTTTGGTGAGGCTTGTTATTCTCGTAGGACAGGGACCTCCTCTCACAGTCCCTGCATGCCTTACAACACTTCTTATCAGGCATGGATTTGTGCTTTGGGTTCTTCCCTCTTTTGGATTGGACAGGGGTCACCAGGGTCTGCAATCTCCCTGCTATCTCCCAATCACCTTCCCTAGGGCTTGCTTCTACACACCTGCCCCATGATCCTCAGGCTCGGTGTTAGAGTCTGGGGAATCACTGTCTCCTAGTGAGGAGGAGGGCCTGCTGGTAGAGGAGCGGTGCTCCTGGATAACGCGTGCGGCCTCATGTCGTGGGCTGCTGGCAGCCAAGATGGCTGCCTTCCGGTCACAATCATGTCCACTTCCGGCTCCAGTGATGTGGAAGCCAGAAGTGTCATGGCCACCAAGGGTGGAGCCCGGGGCAGAGAAGGTGAAGACCATGAGGGGAAAGGCAGGGCCCGCGTTGGGAAGGATGGTACTGATGGAAAGGGGGGATTCTGATGCAGGGAGGACCACCGACACACGATGGGTGGAGGAGAGTGTGTCACAGGGGAGGAGCCCCATGATGGAGGAGCCATTTTGGGGTTCAGGGGTGGGAAAACTTCAATCAGGAGGGGACAAAATGGCAGGGCTGGCCATGTTTCTGGAGCCATTTTGTGGGGCAATGGCCACTGGGGAAGACGAAAGAGGGTATGCAGGCATAGGAAGAAGGTCCAGAGCAGCATGGCCAGTGCCGTCCTGGTAAGGGGAGAGAGGGGATTGGAAGGTGACAGGGAGACAGCAGCAACCCTGTGGTGAATAGTGACATCTGCCTGCTGATTGCTCCTCAGGCGGGGAAGAGGGTTTAGGGGCATGGGGAGAGGAGGAAGTGAAAGGGGTTTTGAACTGGGGACCCAAAACTTTTCCTGAATTTTCCTCTGATTTTTTAACTGAATCATAAATAGAACAAAAAAGATAAAACTTTCCCACTTTAAAATTTCCCTCGATTTATAAAACAAATTACTTGATGCCAACCATATCCCAAATCTCAAGCCATAAAACTGATTCCCTTTTAACATAAAATATTTGAAAAGAAAATGAACAAAATCTTTCAAATTCCCCTTTGAAAAACTAATTCCCCAAGCAAAAGGGTTAATGTAACTTGGATATAAATCTCCTGTTGCGGAACTGTGAGTTTTGTGCCCATTCTGCTGTCTTTTCACCCACAAGATTTAAAATGAGAAAACAAAAGAAAAGGAGAACACTGACTCCAACATACTCACCCAATGGTGGGTCAAAAAAGGATCTTGTGGGGGTTTGTCGAGGAGAGTGATCCTCCAGTCCGTGACTCTGGGGGGGTTGCAGGTCTCTCCCCTCAGTGTGCCCAGATAAAACTCAGAGGTTGCCTTAGGGTAGTGGCTCACCTGAAGGCGACTTAGATTCCAGCAATGCTGGAGACGCTCTTCAGGGGTACCAGACGAAGGTCCCTGTTTGGGCGCCACCTGTTGTGGTCTGCAGTGGTGGTGGACGCAACCTTCCCTGAGAGCATCTTGCACGAATGGGCAGGAGCCACAAGACCACCAGCACACACACACAGACACACACATATACAGACACACACACACAGACACACACACAGACACACACAGAGCAGCTCAGCAGTGGAGACATGGGAGGATCTAGGCACGGAGTTCTAATGTGTTTTATTTTAGGCAATGCTGAAGAGGTCCAGGGGCCAGAGACAAAGACAAAGGAGGCTCCATGGTATAAATACAGGAAAAGAGGGGGCAGAGAAGAGCATCAGGGATCCAATGGTCTGAGGGCTCAGGGGTCGTACACAGGGAAGGGACCAATAGGGAACGGTAGCTTGGATAGGTAGAGACATAAATCAATGAGAAGACAGGGAAGGGAGAACTTGCGAGAACATGAACATATAAGAGTAAAAGGGGTAGGAAAAGCCAACGTGCCAATAAGGAGGACAGAACTGGGACAAATTAACATAGTGCTGCAGAGCACCATGGGGGAAGCTTCTTTCCTCACCCTGAGCTGTGAGGAACACCCTGAGTCTAAGGTGCATCTCTCTAGGGGATTGCTGTTGACCTCTCCCCAGTAAGCTCACAGGTCTCCAAACACACTAAAGAGTTGTCTGGGGCCATTCATCATTTCTCTGCTCTCCAGCACCAAGGAAATCGACTCTAGCTGCAGCTCTGAGATTGTGCCCATGGCAACCACCCCAGCAATGGGGCTCCATGGAGCTGCTCTCAGGAAATCCCCCAAGAGCTGGGAGTGCCCCAAAACCGCCTCAGAAACGTGAGATACCCCAACATCTCTTCATGAACATGGAATATCCAAAACTCACACAGTAACAGGCCCCCTCCCTTTATCATCCCCAAACTTTGGCTGTCTCATTCCAGACCCCAGCCCACCTCCCCAGTCCCAACCTCAACCCATCCCACCCCCTGCTGGACATCAAGACCCCCTTCCCAAGCCATATTTCCCCATTTCCCACCTCCCAAACCCCATCCCACCCATCCTGCCCCCCCAATGCCCATCTCACCCCTCCTGATTTGCATCCCACTTCATCCAATATCCTTCCAACCCCATTTCACCCTGTGGGACTGTGGAATTGTGTCATTTTGGGATGGGATCGAGTAGTTTTCAGTCACATTCAGCAGTTCTGAGCTGACAGATCAATCCCTCTTGTCTTTTGGAATGCCAAGAAGTAAAAACAATTAAACCAAATACACCCCAACCCCCCCCCCATATCCTCCCAGATATCTCCCAGAATCCAAGATTCCCCCAAAACACAAGTAAAATGTGAAGCTTTAAATGCCTTTGATGAATTTGTTGATTTTTACCCCAATTTTCTGTGTTTTGAAGGGAGAAAGATAAATCAAAAGATAATGAGAGGCAAAGAAAAAGGAACACAAACCACTTCCAACTGTGTATCACTGGGAAAGTGGGTCACCAGGGCTCTGACCAATGTAGGTCCTCTGATGGGGACGGAGTTGGAGCAGTGCATGAAGCTCTTCTGCAGTCAGGGCTCTCACAGGGCTTCCCTTACTGGTGCCTCCGTTGGTGTCGGGTAAAGAACGAGTGGTCTGAGAAGCTCTTCCCACACTGGGGACACTCATAGGGCCTCTCCCCAGTGTGGATGCGCCGGTGGGTGACGAGGGTGGAGTTGTGCCTGAAGCCCATCCCACAGTCGGGGCAGCAGAAGGGCCTCTCCTCTGTGTGAATTCGTTTATGTACAAGGAGGTGGGTGCTGCTGTGAAACGTCTTCTGACACTTGGGACACTCGTAGGGCCTCTCCCCGGTGTGGAACCTCTGGTGGACAACCAGGTCGGAGCTGTGGCTGAAGCTCATCCCACATTCCCCACACTCGTAGGGCCGTTCCCCAGTGTGGATCCTCTGGTGGCAGATCAGGTTGAATCTCTTCCTGAAGCTCTTCCCACACTCCAAGCACTCATAGGGCCTCTCGCTGTCATGAAGCTGCTCATGGACCACCAGCTCTGAGCTCTGGCTGAAGCTCTGTCCACCTTCCTGGCACAGGGTGGGTCTTTCCTCCTCTGGGCACCCTGGCCTGGGTTTGGAGCCCCTCCTTCTGTGGGATCTCTGGGGCTTTTCCTCCCCATTGGATTCCTGTGCTGTGAAGCCTCCCAAAATGGCCTCTTCCAGGAGCTTCTGTTGTGGGGATTTGTCCTCCCTGGTCTCCATCCTCAGCTCCTGCTCTGGGGGAGGAAGGACAAGGACAGGATGGGATTTGCCTCCGTGCCAGAGGGAAGGGGAAGGAGATCCCCCCAGTGCATCCCCAGCAGGATGGCGTTGGCAGCAGGGTTGTCCTGCAGCCGGGGGCTGTGCTGGGCTGGGAGATGGAGCAGGAGAGAGGGGGAAAGGGAAACTGACTTCCTCCTCACCTGCCTGGGTGTCCTGGGGCATCTTCCTCTTCCTTGCAGCCTTCTCCTCCTCCATCCAGCCAAGGTTTGGGAATGGGAAATCCTGGTTTGGGGAAAAACAAGGTGTGAATGCCTTGGGTTGGGGATTCCTCCTGCCCAAGTCCATCTCTAGAAGTCATCTGGTGTCCATGAAAACCTTCAAAAATCAAGAGTGAATCAAAAAAAGCCACCAGGAATGTCCCATTTCCAATCTCATCCCTCTGGGGTTCTGGTGGTCCCTGTCTCAGGGCTGCTGGGGATCCCATGGGTCCTGGGGATCCCCCCTCTCCAGGGTCCTGCTTAGGGATGCTGGGGGGTTTTGGGGTCCCCTTCTCCAACCTCACCCCAGACCAGCCACTTGGATCTCTCCCCTCTTCCCACTGCCCTGTCCTGTTTTAGGGCAAATTTGGGAGAAAAATCTCCAAAGGGTTTTTTCTAGAAAGCAGATTCAAGCAGCCCCTCCCCCAACTGGATCGAGGAAAATATTTCCTTGGAGAAAAAAAAAAAACTGTTTATTTAACAGGCAAAGCATTCCCAGCAAAAAAAAATGAACAATATTAAACAATAAAACCTCTTGCTGCTCCAAAAGAGATAACAAACTCAGAATGTCCCCCTGTGGGCTGTAGCTCAGCTCACTCAGTCTCTTATCAGTCTCTTATCAGTCCCTCCAGCACTGGAAATGCCGTGGCCCAGGCCCGGCCTGGTGGGCCACAGGTGTGAGCTGCCGGTGGTGTTCTGGGTGTTCAGTCCAGAGCAGGTTTAAACAGCTCCAAAGAAAAAGAAAAACCACAGTCCAGGGAACTTCTCTGCCTCAGAGAGCTAAAAACTAACTAAAAGCAAAGGAGAGCTCTGTCCTGCTGTCTGTCCGACTACAGACAACTGATACCTTAGGGTTTAAGTTTTTCTGTTCTGTTTTGGTGTGAAGCTTTAGCTTTATATTAAGTGTTACTGGGATCTTTTCACAGAGGGGTGAAGACAAAACAATCCTGCTCCAGCTGGAGACTCAAGGACAATCTCTTCAAACTTCAGGCCCAAAGCATAAACAACATGAAAAAAGGAGAGCAGGCAAGCAAGCAAGGAGGATGAAACTTCATAATTTGAAGTTATTAATTGGGCAGTTAACTCCTATATGCAAATGGACTAAACCTTATAAAAATGTGAGATCTCGTGACCAAGCCCTCTTTTGCTCCCATCTTGGAGCCATCCAGGCAGAGCCACAATTGTGGCTCTGGTACTGCCTGAGTGTGGCCTTTGAAAGCATTTTAAAAAAATCCACTTCATTCCTCATGCTCCGTCTGGGCTCTGTTCCAGCTCCTTAAGGCATCGCAACAGTCCAGGAGCCGGAATGTGGAGGAGTGAGTGCAGTTTCTGAAAACAAACTGCAGCTTCTTCCTCCTCCCTTCGCTCTCAGAACCAGCCTTAAAGGTGCAGAACTCATTTCTGGGCTAAACAGACCGATGGGGTACGAGCATCATGAAGTCACCCCAGGACACGGCCCTGTCAGGGTCAGGGGGTCCCGTCCCCGCCTCATCTCCGGGCTGCCGGGGGTCCCCCAGCTCCGGGATCGCCCCTTCCCCTCTCCCCGCCCTGGGGGTCCCCCGTTCCACAGCCCCGGCTCTCACGGGGATCCCCAAAACCAATGTCCCGCCCCGTCGGTACCGGGCCATCCCCACGTGGGCCCCCCGGGACCCTCCCGAGGGGCGATCGCGGCTCCTCTCCCCCCGAACAAGCTCCTCTTGGGGAGCCCGGAGATATCCGGGGCTCGAGTCCGGGATCTGCCGGCTCCGAACGCTCCCCAAGAAAATCCTCCCGGAGACCCCTGGCTGGAGCCGGGGCGAGCTCGGCCTCGCCCTCACCTGCGGCTCGGGGCTGGGGGCGATGCTCCCGGGGCAGGGGTGCTGCAGGCTCAGCGTGCGGGCGCTGCGAGCGCCGGGATTCTCCCGCTCCCGCTCCTGCTCCTCCTCTCCCTCCTCTTCCTCCCGCATTCCCTCCGCTCCCAGCCCGGACCCCCCCTTTCCCACCGCTCTGCCCCCGCGGCCCCAGGCAGCACCGGCTGCTGGGTGGGGGCGCCCCCGATCGGCCCCAGGGCTGGGCAGGGGGCTCGGGGACCCCCCCGGGGCGGATCCGTCCCCCCGGCCCGAGCCCCAAATTCCGCTCGGGGCCGCTGGGCTCTGCGGGCCCGCCTGGCAACCGGTGAGTCATCGGCGAGAAAAAGCGCTGGTTGGCTGGAAATTGTTCAGCGCGTCCTCTGATTGGCTGGAATTGTGAAAAGCGCTGCGCCCTGCGGGTGTGTGTCCCTGGGAGCTGCCGAGTCCGGGAGGGAGCCTTTTCCTCTTTCTTTCTCTCCCTCTGAGACCTCTTTCCTCTTTTTTTTCCCCCCCGAGACCTCTTCCCGATTTCTTTCTCTCCCTCACTCGTCCCCATTTCTTGTTCAGTTCAATCCAAGTTCGAGCAGATCCGCAGGTTGCGCTCCCACGCTCTCATTCGCACCTTCCCTGGGACAGAGGCGTCTCTTCCTCGCGAAATCCTAACCCATGGGCAGGGTCCCTTCCCACCCCAATCGTTCCGGGATTCTGTCGGGGACTCGCTTCCATTTCCTCCTTCCCTCTGCTTCCAGCCGGGAATGTGCTGGAAAATGTCCGGCAAAGCCACCTTTGCTGTGTGCTCTGGGAGCCCACAGAGCTGCTGGACCTTGTCCCCTGGCCCTGCACAGCTCCTTGGGAGGCACGGCAGGAGCAGCACCCTGGGAGCCTCGGGAATGCCCCTCTGGGATCCAGGGCACACACTCCCAGGGGCTGGAATTCCAGTTCCCAGCCAGGAAAAGATGTTCCTGCCCTTGAAGGCAAAGCTCTTAAGAAGGAGCCAAAGGCCAAGTGGAGCAAGATCTTACAGTGACATTTCACTGCCAGCCTTCATAACTTCACCCATGGTTGTTGTAGCTCCTGGATTGGGAATAAAATCAGGGCAGGGTCTTTGGTGGGAGCTGCCCTGGATCAAGGGAGACACTGAGAGAGAAACAGAGCAGGAAAAGAGAGGCAGGAGAGAAAGGAGGACACAAACACAATCAGCTGAGAAGGTGGCACTCTGAAAACAGAACTGGAACTGACTGAAAATGAATGGGACAGAAAGAAATAATTTTCCAACTTTTATTTCCTATCAAAATGCAATTTCCTCCCTTTCTCACAAACCTCCTCCAAGTGTCATTCAGCAGGGCTGTCAGAAAGGTTTTCATTCTGGGTGGATGTTCCAGGCTGCAGCCACAAGGAAACAGGGAATGGGGATTTTCCTGCTCCTGGGGAGTTTGACATCCTCAGCTGAGGAGAGGAGGAGGCACCAGAAGAAAAGGGCAGCTGGGCTTCACCCTTCCACAGGAAGGGGGGGGGGGGAAATCTCTCATCCTGTCTGCAGCTGCTCCCACAGGGATGTGAGGGCTGATCCCAGAGCCCCAAGGGTCACAGTCAGGGCTGCCCTCAGGGAATGCATGCCTGGTATTGAGGGGCAGCGTGGGAGCACCTGGATCTTGGAGCACCCAGCTGCCCCCCATGTTTGGAGGTGCCTGAGGAGGGCTGGGACGATGCCAGGGACATCCTGCAGTGACATCCCCCTGTCCTGCTCTGGGTGAGCTCAGTCCCAAACCTGACCCTGATCCTGGTCTCAATCTCACTCCATGTTTAGACACACTCACAGTTCTGTATTTAATCCCATCCCAATCCCAGACTCGTCTAGCCCCAGACCCAATCCCAACCCCAGCCCTAAGGCAATCCCATGTCTGCCCTTAACCCCAATCCCAGCTCTAATCCAAATCTCAGCCCCAACTCCAAGCCCAGCCCCAATTCCAGCCCCTTCCTAAATCCTCAGCCCCAAACCAAATCCCAGGTTCAGCCCTTCTGGGGGTTTGGGGGTGTCTCTGTCCCTCTGAGCCCGATGATGTTTGGGTGGGGTCACAGCAGGGCTGAGAGGGACAGAGACCCCCCCGGCCTCCCCAGGGGTGAGAAGGTCGGAGAGCCCCCCCCAGCCCCGAGCACCCTCAGCGGTGAGAGGGACACAGAGCCCCTGGTCCCCAGCCCTGCACAGGCATTCCCTGAGGCCAGAGGGATGGAGACCCCTGAGCATCCCCCAGGGTGAGGGGACAGAGACCCCCGAGCATCCCCTGGGCTGAGAGGGACAGAGACTGCCCTGAGCACCCCTGGCACAGGGGTGAGAGGGAGGGAGACCCCCCAGGCATTCCCTGGGGTGAGAATGATGGAGACCCCCTGGGGAATGGCCTGGGGTGACAGGGACAGGGACACCCCTGGGGAATGGCCTGGGGTGACAGGGACAGGGACAACCCCCCAAGCCCCTCCCAAGCATCCCCAGGGTGAGAGGCACAGAGACCCCTCGAGCATCCCCTGGGAACTGGACAAAATAAACTTGGCAGAAATCAAACTTAACTCTGCATAAAATACTTGGTGAATATTTGATTTTCCCACAAGTCACATGTGATTAAAGCACAAACAAATCCCAAACATGAATAAATTGACAATCCAAGCAGTGATGTGGCAATTGCAAGTTTCATTGGTTCCTGCACAGCTCCAGTTCAGCTGCTGGCACATTCTTATAAAAGAAAAGTGGAAATTTGGCCCAATACAGGTTATGAAAAGGAAGGGAAAGCTCTGTGTAGCTTTCACAAAGGTGACAGGGATTAAGAGAAAAATGATTCTGACATTTGGCAAAGCCCCCAAGCCTGGGAATTCAGGAGTTATTTGGGAATTTAGCTACTTGAACTGGGCTTCTTGTAGGACTTTTAGCAGCCTTGTGTTCCTCACCATGGTGTGAATGAACCTTGTCAGTCTCGCTGGTATCATTTGCTCCCTTTTCTCCAGTGATTTTAACAAACTTTTCAAGGAAGGAAAACAAAATAATATCTTTACACTCCTGACCCACAACAGCCATTTTCCTCATCAATTCTTCTATAGTCGCTCAGAGGAAGCTGTGTTCAAGTTTCCCAGAGTTCCTCCAGAGAGAACCACAACCTCCTAAGTGGAGGGAAGCATGCAGTTGTCAAAGGCACTTGGGGTCAGACAACAGTGCCCTGAACTCACTGTGCCAAAATAATGTCACAATCTGGTTAAGAAAATTATTAGAGATGCCTCTGCCCCAATTAAGGTGCTAATGAGACCAAATCCAGCGTGGGTTTTATTGAACAGTAAATGTGAGGAAGAGAGAGAGAGATGGAAAAAAAAGAAAAAGGGGGGAGAGCAAGGGAGTGACAGGGACAGAGACCTCCCCTGGGACAGGGCAAGTGTGACATTGTCCCCTGTGTGTGTGGCCTTCCCAGGGTGGGGGTTTTACACCTGAGCCAGTTTGGGTAAGGGGGGATGGTGTTCACCCCCTGAGCAGGGATTACCCCACTGTTTCAGGTTGCAATGCAAGATGTAACCAAATGCATGTTTTCAATCCCCATCTTCATCAACTGCTATAAACAGGTGGGGCAGTGTTCTTTATCTCTTCCATGACTCACCCCTGATAACGCCCTCCAGGGGAGATATCTTCTGTGAATGGGCCATTGAGTGTCACTGCAGGACTGATCAAATTCCATCATCCCACTGTGGGATGCTCCGCCCAGGGGGAGGAACCAAGCATTCCTACCTGGATATAAGCTGAGGCTTTCAACACCAGGAGCATCTTGCCTACTGGGTTCCCAGAAGACAAGAGCTCTAGAACCACCACTGAACCATCAGAGGAAGACCAGACCCTTCTACAGGATCACTGCTTCGACAGAATCATGTTCATCCCTCAACAAGGACTGCAGCCACCATTTAATGGGACTGCTGCCCTCACCCTGACCAGCAGGGTGTCAGGTTATATCCTGATTCTGTCAGTTTAAAGCAGTGTTTCTGAATCATTGCCTTGATCTAATTTTCTTATTAAAGTGTAATTTTGGCTTAGACTCTCCCCCAGGTTTGCCTTCAAACCAGTACAAAAGACAATGTGCTCATCCTTTGTTTTCTTCCCAAAACAGGATTTCCCATTCCCAAACCTTGACTCAGATGGAGGAGGAGGCTGTGAGGAAGAGGAAGGATCCCTGGGACACCCAGGCAGGTGAGGGGGAAGTCAGTTTCCCTTTCCCCTCTCTCCTGCTCCATCTCCCAGCCCAGCATGGCCCCTGGCTGCAGGACAACCCCACTGCCAACCCCGTCCTGCCAGGGATGCACTGGGGGGATCTCCTTCCCCTTCCCTCTGGCATGGAGGCAAATCCCATCCTCTCCTTGTCCTTCCTCCCCCAGACAAGGAGCTGAGGATGGAGACCAGGGAGGAAAAATCTCCATGGCAGAACCTCGTGGAAGAGGCTGTTTTGAGCAACTCTAGTGCACAGGAATCCAACAGGGAAGAAAAGCCACAGAGATCCCACAGGAGGAGGGGCTCTAAACCCAGCCCAGGGTGCTCTGAGGAGGAAAGACCCACCCTGTGCCAGGAAGGTGGACAGAGCTTCAGCCAGAGCTCAGAGCTGGTGGTCCCTGAGCAGCTTCATGATGGGGAGAAGCCCTACAAGTGCTTGGAGTGTGGGAAGAGCTTCAGGCGGAGCAGCACCCTGATCAGCCACCAGATGATCCACACTGGGGAATGGGCCTACAAGTGTGGGGAGTGTGGGAAGGGCTTCAGCTGCAGCTCCCAGCTCATCACCCACCAACGCATCCACACTGGGGAGAGGCCCTATGAGTGTGGGGAGTGTGGGAAGGGCTTCAGTGTCCCCAGTCATCAGAAGAGGTCCATGAGTGTCCCAAGTTTCAGACCAGCTCCCTACCTCCGCCACCAGCGGATTCACACAGGGGAGAGGCCCTTCTGCTGCCCTGAGTGTGGGAAGGGCTTCAAGCGCAACTCCCACCTCATCATCCACCAGCGCATCCACACAGGGGAGAGGCCCTATGAGTGCCCCACCTGTGGGAAGAGGTTCCAGACCAGCACAAATCTCCGCCTGCATGAGCGGAGTCACACCCAGGAGAGGCCCTTCTGCTGCCCTGACTGTGGGAAGGGCTTCAAGAAAAAAATCCCCTCATCATCACCCACCACCATATCCACACTAGGGAGAGGCCCTACAAGTTCTCCACATCATGGGAAGAACTTCTCCATGAGCTCGGACTTGATCAGACACCAATGGAGTCACCAGTAAGGGAAGATCTGCGAGTGCCCCAACTGCAGGAAGAGCTTTCTGCCCAGCCCCAGCTTCATTCTCCATGGGAGACCCCACGTTGGGAACAGCCCTCGGGATCCATTTTCCCTGTGATCCATGCTGGGAAGACACCTGTCCCTTTTCCTGCCCCTGCAATGATATGATGTGGGATGGAAGAACATGAGGGTCTGGCCGTGTCATTACATTCACTCCCACCTCAGGTCATTGCAAGGGGCAGGAAAGGGATTCTCTCTCTCTGTGGAGATGAGTGTCCTTTCCAGACAGGAGGAAATACGTGGCCAGGAAGAGACAGTTGTTGATGCTTTAGTTTTCCCCGTAAATAGTTTTTCTTATCCCTTCTGTTGTCAATATTGTTTTTATTCCTGTTTGTTCCTTATCTTGTTGCTGTTCCCAATAAATTGTTCTCATCCCAGCCCGGGATCTTTGCCTTTTGTGCTTTCCATGGGAGGCAGGAGGGCAGTGAGGGCAGTGCAAGAGCAGGAGCAGGAAATTGGGGAATCCCATTCCTGAACCCCAGCCTGTGGAAACCGAGCATCCCAGCTGGGCCCAGCCCTGGTGGCCATGGCAACAGCCTTGGGAGCGGGTCCCTGGCTGGGGCTGTGGGAACCTCTTCCCTCTGGTGCCCAGGGACAGGAGTGGAGGGAATGGCTGCAGCTGAGTCGGGGCAGGCTCAGGTTGGATGTCAGGAAAAGGTTTTTGCCCAGAGGCTGCTGGGGCCCTGCCCAGGCTCCCCAGGGAAGGGTCCCAGCTCCAGGGCTCTCTGAGCTCCAGCAGCATTTGGACAGCGCTGCCAGGCCCAGGCTGGCATTGTTGGGGTGTCCTGTGCAGGGCCAGCAGTTGGACTCGAGGATCCTGATGGGTCCCTCCCAGCTCAGCCAATTCTGTGGTTCTGGGATCCCATGAGCCTGGGGATGGGACTGCCAATGGTTGCCATGGCAATGGGCTCTGGCTGCAGGCCTGAGCTGGTGTCCATGGCAACCACCCCTGGCATGGGGTCTCCATGGAGCTGCCAGGGGACTGACTGACCATGGGCAACAGTCTCCATGGTTGCCATGGAAACAGACCATAGACAAAAGGGGACCATGGAAACCAGACCATAGCAACAGGGGGGCATGGGTTGACCCTGGTGATGGTTGCCTGCTAAGGATCAGATTTGTCACAGGCCCTCAGAGGGGTTCCATGGGGACTTTCCAAGAGTCTCCAGGCTGTTCCAGAGCTGGAATGTCACAGGCAGAGACAGGGGCTCCATGGAGACCTCCCAGGGCTTTCTGGGGATGGTAAAGAGCCGTGTGGTCAGAGGCAGTCACAGCCATTCCATGGTGACATCCCAGGGGACCTTGGGCTGCAAAGGCACCGATCTGTCACAGGCACTCATGGGGGCTCCATGGTGACATCCCAGGAGTCCCCAGGCTGCCAAAGAGCTGGGATGTCCCAGACACTCACAGGGGTTCCTGTCATGGGCACAGTGGGAGCTTCAGGCAAAAGCTTTATTTCTTTATTGGAGAAACTCCTGCTGAGTCATGAGATGGAGAAATGACACCCAAAACCACCATGGATCCTCAAACCCCTGCAGGGCCCCTAGACTTCTAAAATTCCTTCTAAAAGAGGAGACTGGAAAGTGGCTGGATCCAATCCCAGCCCCAGAATTTGTCAAAGTGTGTAAAAGATTGGACAGATGGAATTCAACTTTTTACACAATTTGTCCCACAGGATTAATGATGGAATACCAGATAAATTTATATAAATATGTCTCTGATTGATTCTGATCATGATTAGATGGAAAGATCTTAACCAGAGTTATTTACTCCACAGTTCAGGAGCTATAACAATTATTAGAATATAGTGCTCTAGGGAGCAATTTTGAAGTCAACAGGGCCTTGCTGGAGTTGTTGGAGCCCATTGCAGGCAGAGCCTCCTGCTCCAGCAGGAACTGCCTTTCCTGTGCCATGAGCAGGGCAGGTCCCGCTGCAGGAAAAGCCCCAGGCCAGCCCCAGCACAGGGAAGGCCTCGGGCACAAGGGCAGAGTGCCGTGCTGGGAGCTGTGCCAGGGGAGAGCCTGAGGCACCAAAGGCACCTTGGCAGCAGCAGCTGCTTGCAGGCCATGGCCAGAAGCCTCCCTTGGCAGCCCGGCCTGGTGGCCACCACTGCAGAGCTGCTGCCTCAGGGCTCATTCCTGGCTGGGCTCTGAAAAGCCACTTCTGCTCCAGGAGCCTGACTGGGAAGCCATTGGCCCCAGCACCTTGGGGACAAGATATTAATGACAAAACTCTTCATGCCAGCAGAGCCAAGGCAGGGGCAGAGGAAAGGGGAGAGCCAGGCCCAGGGGACAGGGCTGCCATGGTGATGGCTGTGAGGTCACTGCCCCTGCAGCAGCCTGGCTGCCCTCAGCAGACATTCTGGCCAGAAGCGTTGTGAGGGCACCCAGCACATCAGAGAACCCACACTACAGGAATTCTGTCCCTGGGGATGAGAGGGTTTCACTGGGTCAGGCTGCACAAAGCTCCTGCTCTTGGACAATTCCTGGGATGGGTCATCCACTTCTCTGGAAAACTGTTGCAGTTTTGTGCCACTCTCAAACCTGTAAAATATTTCCTCTTTCTAACAAATGTAAATCCACCCTCATTCAGTTTAAAGATATTGACCCTTGTTCTGTCACTGCAAGATTTGGGAGAAAATAACTTTGATCACTATTTTTCCATTTTCACAGGTCTTGAGAGGACACAAAAATCTCCCAAGATGGGGTTTGGAGGCCTCATCACACAAAACCAGCAGGGAGAGGCTGAGGGCTCCTGCTGGGCTCAGTGGTGTGGAGACTGAGGACAGAACAGGAATAGCCTGGGAGGGATGGAAGGGTGGTTTCAGAGAGGCTGGAGCTTTTTCTTCATAGTGGGAATGAGCCTGAAGAAGACATAATAGCACCAAAGGCAGCTGGGGAGGCCCAGACTGGACACCAGGAGAAAGGAATTTCCCTGCCAGGGCAGGGGCTGTGGTGCAGCACATCCCCCCAGAAGGAGCCTGGAACAGCCCAAGGCTTTGTGTGGGCAGGCAGAGGCAGGCAGGAGGCAGAGCTGTCAGCAAAGGAAGGGCCCAGCCAGGTGGGGCAGCCGGTTGATGCCGACCGCCTGCAGGGACAGATGCGCAGGGCAGGAACACCGTGGGACAGCCTGGGCTGCACAGGGCGCAGGGATGGGCAGCAGCTGCAAGACAGCCCTGACAGAGCCAACTTAGGCAGATCTTTGGCCATGACTGCTGGGCCTGGGCCTGAGGCCACGACAGGACAAGTGACCCTTGCAGGCCTGGGGCCTCATTGCCTCCTTTTCCCTGCTCAGCAGCCTGGCAGGGGCCACCCCATGGTCCTGCCCTTGGCATTGCACATCCCCACATCCCAGTGCCCATCCCGGGAAGAGTCCTGAGCAATGAGGGAGGGACAGGATCTGCCTTGCCGGGGGCTGGGGCTCAGCCCTTGGCCCTTTGCATTCCTGAAACACATCCAGGTTTGCTCAGCACCAGAGACACCTTTCTCTTCCTTGTGCCCACCTGTCATCACTGCCTCCAGTGTTCTGCTCTACCTGGAACCTGGGGGCACTTTCACGTGAGTTGTGTCCCACAGTGTCCATTAACACTACAAGGAACTTCAGTGTTTCAATCTCACTTTGAGTTCTTGAGAAATTTCTGAGCACACTGTGAGGGACTGAGTCTGATGCAAAGAGCACCAAAGCCCCAGAGGGTCATTAAAGTCCTTGTGCTGTGTCTGTGCTGCTGAGCTGGGCCGGGCTCCTGGCCCAGAGGCAGCTCCTGGCAAGGGCAGCGCTGCAGAGAGACAGCTCTGGCCAGGAGCAGCTCCTGTGCACAGCCCAGCAGGGCTGGGGCACTGCCAGGGCCCCTCAGGGACACCAGCAGGGCACAGACTGAGCTCACAGGGGCTCAGCACTGGCAGGGGCTGTGGGATGTCCCAGAGGGGGCTGTGTCACAGCAGCACCTCTGTGGCTGTGTCATGGAGGCACAGAGCAGCTGTGATGTCAGCAAGGGGCTGTGTGACAGCACAGAGTGGGCTGTGTGAGGTCACAGATTGGGCTATGACATCACAGAGTTTGTTGTGAGAGGTCATTGAGCAGCTACAACATCATAGAGGGGACTGTGTGACATCACAGAGCAGGCTGTGAGATCATGGCATGGCTGTATGACATTAAAGAGTGGGCTTTGAGGTCAAATTGTGTGCTTTGACATTACAGAGTGTCAGTATGACATCACAGGGAGGGTTTTGTGACATCACTGAGGAGGTTGTGACAGCACAGAGCTGGCTGTGACATCACAGAGTAGGGTCTGAGGCCAGAGCGTGGATTCTGCCATCATAGAGGGTGGCTCTGTGACATCAAAGAGTGGGTTGTGACATCACTGGGTGTCAGAGTAACATGATAGAGGAGGGTCCGACATCACAGAACAGACTGTGACATCACAGGGTGAGTTTTTGACATCACAGGTGGTTGTGTGACATCACAGGGGCTGTGTGACATCTCAGGGGATGTGTGACATCACATGGACAGTGTGACATCACAGCGGCTATGTGAGGTCACAGGGGCTGTGTGACATCACAGAGATGGCTGTGTGATATCACAGGGGCTGTGTGACATCACAGGGGCTGTGTGAGGTCCTGGGAGGTCACTCTGCCCCAGCCCCCCTCACAGTTCCCCCCAGAGCAGTCCAACCCTGCTCGTGCACAGCAGCGGGGTCCCCTGTCCCCCGGGTCCCCCCCCCGGCCCCGCAGCCTCCCCAGAGGATGTTCCACGAGATCGACCCCAGAGCCTGACATGGGGATGGGGGCTGGGGCCCTGGGGGTGGCACAGGGGACAGGGACCCCCAGCAGCGTCCCCGTGTCCCCCAGGGCCAGAGCCTGGGCCAGGCCTCCTTCACCCTGGTACCAACGAGGCCTTGAGAGCGCTGAAAAAATCCCCAGCAAGGGATCAGCAAAAACCAGATTGAATATTAAGGGACAGCAGCACAAAGTTCCTTGGCAAGAGTCACTCTGCTCCTGACTGGACACTTCAGGCACACCAAGGAAACAAAGCAACAACAAAACCAAACAGAATCCAGGCAATCAAACCAGAAATGAACCCAGAACTGTCCCTGTGTGTGTGTGTGTGTGTGTGTGACACAAGGACAGTGAGGGCAAGGATAAAAGGAATATGGCCTAAAAGCTTAACAGAGCTCAAACTTAACAGGACTTAACTTAAACCTTAACCTTAACTGATACCTTCAATTTCACAATTTAGCAAAAGAACAGCACTTAACAGTATTTAACCTAACTTAAAACATAGGACTTAGCAATTTAACAGAGGAATAACATTTAATATTCAACTTAGCTAATAAATTAAATTAAACTTAACAACTTAGCAAAAAGACAACTCTTAGCAGCATTTAACTTAGCTTAGACCTTGTGATTTAACCTTACTTACTGCTATCTGGATAGGCCTGACTGACTCAGCTATCCAAGGCACTCAAACCCCTCAGAGAGCAGCATTTCTGCCACATTTCCCCAGCACAGGCACTCCTGTGTGCACACAGACACAAAGAGTCAGTGCAAGGCACCTGTGAGAAATTCCCCTGAGGGCAGGGAATGCTCCCTGTGGATCCTTTGGCATCTCCCCAGTGGGCAAAGGGTTGAGCCTGGAGGAGTGGGGGGATCGGCCCAGGCTCTGTGGTTGTTCAGGATCCCCGAGTGCAGCAAACGGGAGAGTTCCCGGCTGGGAGAGGCCCCACTCAGAGGGAGAGGCTGGCCCAGGAGGAGAGCTCAAGGGCTCCTTTTGGAGCGCTGTTTGCAGGGCCCCAAGAGAGGGGCTTCAGTCCCAGCAATGGTTCATCCTGGCCACACTTGGCATCAACAGCTTTCTTTGGCAGTGTGAGAACAGGGATGTTGTGCCACTGAGGGAACAAAACCAGTTCCCAGGGCTGCTCCTACAGAAAGCAGGAGCTGGTTGGGCAGCAGCAGTGCCTGGAGCAGACAGTGTTTGTGATGAGCTGCAGAGGAGCTGAGCCCAGGGGCTGTTGGCCAAGGCCGAGGCCCAAGGAGCATTTCTCAGCTGGCAGGGCGGCCTGAGAAGGGGAGGGGGGAATGCAGCAGCACAGGAACCCCATGGAACCAAGGGACCATTGTGACACTGTGGGGCCCTCATGGAACCAAGGGACCATTGTGACACTTGCTGGGCCCTCATGGAACCAAGGGACCATTGTGACACTGTGGGGCACCATGGAACCAAACCATTGTGACCAATTGGGAACTGACATTTGTGGGCCTCATGGAATCATGGGGACCATTGTGACATTGCTGGGCCCCCATGGAACCATGGGAGACCATTGTGACACCCAGGAGGCCCCATGGACCAAGGTCCATTGTGACACCTGGGGCCCCATGAACCAAGGAGGACCATTGTGACACTGTGGGGCCTCATGGAACCATGGAGACCATTGTGACACTGCAGGGCTGTCATGGAACCAAAGGGCCTCACTGAATCATTGTGACACTGAGGGGCCCATGGTCACCATGGGTCCATTGTGACACTGCATGGACCTCATGGAACCATGGGAGACCATTGTGACACTGCAGGCCTCATGGAACCAAAGGTCCATTGTGACATTGTGGGGCCTCATGGAACAATGGAGACCACATGACCATTGTGGGGCCTCATGGAACCATGGAGACCATTGTGACACTGCAGGGGCCCCATGGAATCATTGGGACCATTGTGACACTGCAGGGCCTCATGGAACCACTTGAGACCATTGTGACAACCCCCCATTGAACCAGGGGTCCATTGTGACACTGCAGGGCCCCATGGAACCCCCATGTGACAACAACCCCAGTCAAGTCCCCATTGTGTCATCTTGGGGCTTCATGGAACCAAGGTCCATTGTGACACTGTGGGCCCCAACCAAACCATTGTGACAGGAACACAGAACAGACATTTGGCTGGTTTGGCCTCCCAGGGGCCACCTGACTGGTCCAGCTGACCTTGGCATGCTCAGGGTCTCTTCTCATCTGCTGCTGAAACACTGGGGCTCTGGAATTTTCCTTCCCAATGGAAAAGAACTGTCCTTCCTCCAGGGCCCATTAACAGAATTTGGGATTTCACCTCCCAAATTTCCTTATATCCAGGGATTGTTCCCATAGGAATATTGCCAGGGAGAAGTCTGTCTTCCAGTGGTTTCATATCAGTGTAATTTCACCCAAGGGTCCAGGAATGACATGAGGAGGAGGGACATTGTGATATCAGAAGTCTAATTAATTACTTTCCATTATATTATTCTATACCATATTACACCATATGACACTTCTAAATTAAAAAAAACAAAAATCAACTTGAACAAAAATTTATGACTGTGGCCTCCCCAACTGCCTAGACACATCCTTGACCCTGCATGTTGAGGGTCTCTTCTCATCAAAAATTGAAACACTGGGGCTCTGTGCTTTCCTTCCCAATGGAAAAGAACTCTCTTTCTTCCTCCAGGCACCCATGGCCAGAACTGGGATTTAACCTTGTTTTTCCTTATATCCAGGGATTCTTCCCATAGGAATATTGCCAGGACAAGTCTGTCTGGCAACAGTTTCACAAGGGTCACTTCCCATTTGTCCCCAATACACTGGGGAAGGCACCGTGCTTTCATTCCTATGGAAAGAACTGTCCTGCTTCTCCAGGTGCCCATGGCCAAGATTGGGTTTCCACCTCCAAAATTCCCTATATCCAAAGACTGCTCCCAGACAAAATCTGCCATTCCTGACAAGTCTGGCTGGCCTTGGCCTAGTGAGGCTCTCACCTGCCTTCCAAACACTGGGGCTCTGTGCTGTCCTTCATGTGGACTAGAACTGCCCTTCTTGTCCAGGTGCCCATGGCCACAATTTGGATTTCACCTCCAACATTCCCTATTGTGGCAGAATGGAGGAGATTGTTGGCTCAAACATTTTATGTGTGGAGGAGGAAGGGGCAGGTCCAGCCTTGCCCTGCCCTGTAAGCCCAGCCCTGCCCTGCCCTGGAACCCCAATCCCCCCAGAGCCTCTATCCCAGCCCAGCAGTGGCTGCCAGTCCCTGGCACAGCACAGGCAATGCTCCACAGCCACCTCTGCAGCCCCCAGCCCAGCTCCTGAGGGACCAAATGAGCCCAAGTCCCACCTGGGGGAAGGGCCCAGCAAGACCAAGGGGTATTGAAGGCTGACCACAAGGCAAGCACACATCTTGACCCTACCTCCTCTTGGAATTTCCATCTGAACACTGCTGGAATCCAGGAGTTGGTAGCTGTGTGTGTGCTTCTCTGTATCTTTTTTTTCTTTCTCTCTTTCTGTGTATTCTTCTTCTGTTTCTCCTGCAAATTTTGATTAACATTACATTGAACAGGCTTAGAGTTTGTGAAGTTGAATGGGCCAAGTCAATGCTTTGAGAAGTGTTTTTGTTGATTGAATGTCTGTTGTAGTTTGACATGAGAAGAATTTTAAAAAGTAATACAAAACTTTTTGTGTAACTGACAATCTGTTAAACCACTAAGATACTGAACACGCCTCTGTTAGACACATCTGTTAAAGACAGAAAAACCGAGGAACCTCCTCTTTCTTTTCCAGTCAACAAAGAAGTTTTGAGAAAGTTTGTTTGCCCCATCTCAACCCCCAAACCAAACCAAACCAAACCAAACCAAACCAAACCAAAACCAAACCAAACCAAACCAAACAAACCAAACCAAACCAAACCAAAACCAAACCATCCCAACCAGAGCAAACCAACCCCCATGGGCTGCCCCTTCCCCCTCCCCAGGCCACCCCCTCTCCATTGTCCCCCATTCTATTCTAACCAAACCAAACCCCAACAACTCCAAAACAGGAAAACAAAAGAGGCTACAAAACCCCAACCAGAACAAAGCCAGCCACAGCTATCAAAATCTTACCATCAAATCTTCTCCCCCCAACACAATTAAAATTAAAAACTCCTACAACCTACAACCCATACAAAATAACCCTACAACTAAACAGAAAAAAAAAAAAAAACCAACCATAAAACCAATCCTAACACAACCCACCCACAACTTCCACCACAAGTTACCAGCAGGTCAGGTGTTAATCCTTTCAATACTTCAATCCTCTCTCTCAAAAAAAAAAAAAAAAAAAGCATAAAAAAAAACCCAATAAAACCATCAAAGTCAGTAAAGGAGAAATTAAATCCCAAATAAAAAAAAAAAAAAAATCTTAATCTTAAAACTAAAATCCTCTTTATAAATGAACAAAAAGAAAAACTCCTTTTTTATTAAAACACACAAAAACTATTTAAAAAAATTCAAATTAATATCAAACAAAAACCTCCATGCTAAAATAAACAAATGTTAAAATAACAATAATTTCATAAAAAGTTTAAACATGGAAAAAAAAGTAATCCAGTATCCCCAAGAGAAGATCTCTATTCCCAGAGATAAAAATAATTTTAAAAGTAAATTAAAAAACTTTTACCTTTAAAGAACTCATCTTTAAAACAATACCCCATAAGTTGACATGGCCCATCAACAAGCTGTAAAAAAGCTTGTAGCAATAAAAACAACTTCACAATAACAAAGTTCCCCAAGACAACTGTTATCCATGACAGAATTAAGAACCAAAAAAATTTTATTTTCCTCCTGTAAAAAATCTCCATAACCTTAACAAGAAAAACTTCTCTCCCTAAGTAAACTAAAAAGACTATTCTAGAAATAGTAAAGTAACTAGAAATTTAAAGTTACTTTTTCTTTACATTGTCAGTAAAAGAAAAAGTTTAAAAAAAAAAAAAGTGTTCTAAAGAGTTTATTTTAATTACTTACTACCTTTTTTCTTAATTTACTTTAAAAAAAATTTTCTTTTATACCCTTTTAAAATTTTAAGCCTACTTTACCTTTCCCTAATCCTATCTCACAACAAAAAAATAAATACATAAATAATTAACCTGACTAAAACCCACCACACTCATCAATACATTAATTAAGAAATCTCAAGATTAGAAAAATCTTAAATTAACAAACCAAAACCACTACAATGTCATAATAAAATTTTGCCAAAGTTTCTCTGATTTTCTAAAGTTCCCAGTAAAGGCTGTTTTGTTGTTTTGAGCTCCTGAGAATCTCTTGTTGGTATTTCTCCAGGAGTCCAACTCAGAGGACACAAACAATTGTAATTCCTTTTAAATGTCTCCTTGAGAGAGAATTGTTTGGGGGATGGGGTCAGGGCTTGTCTGTGTCCTGCTTGGCACAGCCCAGGCAGGGCTTTCCCAGCCCATTCCACACTCCATTTCCCAGCTGGAGCCGCTGGTGCCTCTGAGTTGTGCTGCCCCAGCCCCAGGGATGCTCTCCTTGTCTGCCCATTCCCCACGGTCTCTGGGCAGGGATGGCCTCAGTGGGGCTGCTGACATCCTCAGCAACTTGGAGGCTGCTGCTGAATTTTCCTGCTCCAGAGGCTTGTTCAGCCTTCAGCTCTTCAGTGCAGGAATTCAGTGTCCCAGGGCTCATTAACATTGAGAACACCTTAACAAGCCAAGCCTCTGGGAATAATTTGATTTTAATTTTCAAATCTTTTGTGGTTAATTAGACAATTTCAGTAGTGTATTCAAACTGAATATTAATATTTAAAAAGACAGTGAGAAAAAGATTTTTAGGTCCTGTTTAGTTTTTTTCCTGTTAATTCATTGATATGTGCAATCTCCAATTGACACTGAATCCAAGTACCTCCTCATGCAGTTTGAATAGATATGAAAATCAAGACCCTTCATGGCTGACAATCAATCAGACTCTGTCCCTACCCCCACCCCACCATTTCCCCCATCCAAGCCCTGGCACTCAGAGCAGCCTTGTGCAAATCTGAGCTCCCTCCAGCCCAGGCTGCACCTGCAGCTTTCAGCTCCTTGGCTCCAACTCCCACCTGCTTTCCTTGGAGAAGGAGCTGCCCGAGACACAGAAGGATGTTCATTTCTTGTCAGCCAACAAAGCCAAGGGAAGGCACAGCTCCATCAAATGCAAAAGTCATTCCTCTGCTGGATATTAAATCCACTTTCCACAGCAGACAGTCTCAGAGCAATGGAAAACACCTTCTGTGCCCAGCACAGATCCCAAGGTCCCCCCAAACCCTCCCTGCCCCAATTCTGCCCAGATTTGCTCTTTGCACACATGAGTCACAGGCTGAAGTCAGGAGCTCCCTCCATGCCCAGAGGGAGGAAAAGAGAGAAAGGGGATGAAGAGCTCTCCTGTGCAGAGCCAAGGTCCAAGTGCAGCCCCTGCAGTGGGAACCACAACTCATCAGGTTTGTGTCCTTTGGGCTCAGGGCCTGGTGACACTCAGAGGCACAGAAAGGTTTCTTGCCAACAAACACAAGTTGAACATTTGAACAGTTTAACAACCATCACAGCTCTTCCCTCAGCTCTCTGGGATGTCCCAGCAGCATCTGACATCCCCACCATCCCAAAGACATTTCCCCATACAGGAACAGTTCAGACAAAGACATAAGAAAAATAATTCTGTGATAGATATAAACAAAAAAGGTGTTGATTAATGTGATATATATTTAAACAAAATTAGGCAATCCCAATTCAAAGCATGAAACCAGTCAGTCAGTTGAGAGGCACTTGAATGACCAGAAAGCATCTGGAGGAGGAAATGGGGAGCAAGGAAAGGACATAGATCCATCTGGTCTAAATGAAGAGATGTCCTTAGACATGGCCATTTAACCAGAGAGCTGGAAACACACCTGAAGGAAGAGGAGAAAAATATTAGACTGAATATTGGTGACAAAGTAGAAGGGAAGATCAGTATTTCTTCCTGCCATCAGTAGAAGAATCCAGCTAGATTCAGGAAATTCCCTGTTGAAGTGGGAAATTTTGCCATTTTTTTAAAAGTACTCAAATGACCCAGATAATAAAGATTTGCTTGTATATTAACAAACTAACAGGTATTAAAACCTGTGCCCTTTCCAGGCAGACATCAGTTGTGCCCCATGAACAGGCAGTCAGTGCCACTTGTGCCCTTGAGGTGCCCAGCTGGGATTGGATCTCTCCTGGAGCACCTGAGGAGAGCAGAGCACCTTGCAAGCTGCAGGAAATGTTGACAGCCCTGCCAGGGCTCCTGTCCCATCAACATCTGCTCTGCTCCAGCCTGAAACAGGGCCCAGCATGGTGCTGGGATCATCAGAGAGCTGAGGTGTGTGCTGGAATTCAATACCCTCCCCATCCCACAGCAGCCCTGCATTTCCCTCCTGCAGCCTTGGTCTCCAGCCCAGCCATGGAGGCTCTTTGGGCTCTGGACTGTTGCTGCAGCCCCCAAGGGCAGCTGAGCTCTGCCTTTGGCACAGTCAGGCCTGGCCAGTGCAGGCCATGCTCAGCAATTGCTTGTGTGTGCCTGGCCTTGCTGTCAGCCCCAGGGGCTGCGTGGCCCCTTTGTGGCCCTGTGCTGGCCCAGCCATGGTGGCCCAGCCCCTGTGCAGGCCCAGCCCAGGCCAGGAGCATTGTGGCTGGGAACGGCCCCTGTGCCGTGGTGCCCACAGCAGCCTTGGGGCTCTGTGCCCCATGGCCTCCCTGCTGGGCAGCCTCTGCCAGCTCCTGCAGAGCCCCATGGCACCTGTGGGGCTGCACAGACAGCCCTGCCCCAGGCTCTGCCAGCCTCTGGGCCAGCAGAGAGGCCGGCCAGGGCTGGCCATGGCTGGGAACAGGCCCTGAGCCCCAGGAGGAGGATGGAGCTGGGCCACAGCCAAACTCAGCCCAGGCCAAAGCTGGGCTCAGCAGCCAGGGCTGCCAAGGGCTGGGCACAGAGGCTGGCACTGACAAATGTCCTGGGCCCCCTCCTGCTCTGTCCATGCCACCAAGGGCACAGAGCAGCCTCCTCTCTGGGCCACTTGCCTGTTTGCAATGCCTTGCACAGGCGCTGGCCCTGCCCCACAAGGCCTGGCCTGAGTCCTGCCCCTGCACGCTCAGCCAGGCTGAGATGGACACTGATGGTTTCTGGGCCAGGCTCTGAGCCCAGCCCAGCTCCCTGCAAGCTCTGCCAGCTGCCCTGAGCTCTGGGCAGCACCAAGGGCCCTCTCCCCAGCCCAGCCCAGCCTGGCTCTGGCCCCACAGCTCTGCTCAGGCCAGGCTGCTCTGGGCACTGGCCCCACGGCCTCAGCCCCTGCCAAGGGCACAGCAGCAGCTGCAGCTGCCACAGGACTCAGCCCCAGCCATGGGGGAAGGTGCTTGGCCAAGGCCAAAGGAGGCTCCCTGGCTGCCCTGCTCCCCTCTGCCTGAGGTGCTGAGAGCTCTGCAGCCCCTGCTGCCATCCCATCTGCCCAGGGCAGCACAAGAGCCCTGGCCTTGGGGCCCTCAAGAGCTGCTCCTGCTCCAGGCCCAGGGCCCATGCCAAAGCTGGGGCAGCCACAAAGCTGTGCCCATTTCTGTTCATTGCTGCTCTGATGGGGATGGATCCTCAGCCACTTGGAGGGTGATGATGAATTTTCCTACTCCAGAGGCCTCTTCTTTCTTGAGCTCTTCAGTTCAGGAATTCAGTGAGAAAAGCTCATAAACATTTGTTCAAAACACCTGAAAAAGAAAAGCCCCTGGGAATAATTTAATTTTTCAATTCTTCTGTGGTTAATTAGTCAGACTTCAGAAGTTAATTCAAAGTGAATATATTGTATTGGAAACAATGCAAAGTGAACTGTTTTTTCCTGTTTTCTATTCTTGTTTATAGATTGATATCAGCAATGTCCAATTGATATTGACCCCCAGCACCTTCTAATGCAGTCTGAATAAATATGAAAATCAAGACCCTTCATGGCTGACAATCAATAACACTTTGTCCCCACCCCCTCCCCACCATTTCCCTCATCCAACCCCTGGCACTCCTATGGATCAGGAATGGTGTGGCCAGCAGGAGCAGGGCAGTGATTCTTCCCCTGTGCTCAGCACTGGTTGGGCAGCACCTCAAGTGCTGTGTCCAGTTCTGGGCCCCCAATTTAGGAAGGACATGGAGGGCTGGAGCGTGTCCAGAGAAGGGCAACAAGGCTGGGGAGGGGTCTGGAACACAAGTCCTGTGAGGAGTGGCTGAGGGAGCTGGGGTTGTTTATCCTGGAGAAGAGGAGGCTCAGGGGAGACCTCATCACTCTCTACAACTCCCTGACAGGAGGGTGCAGCCAGGTGGGGGGGCTCTTTTCCCAGGGAGCAGTGGCAGGACAAGAGGACACAGCCTTCAGCTGCACCAGGGGATGTTTAGGCTGGACATTAGGAAATATTCTTCCACACAAAGGGTGATTGGGCATTGGAATGGGCTGCCCAGGGAGGTGGGTGAGTCACTGTCCCTGGAAGTGTTTAAGGAAAGACTGGATGTGGCACTCAGTGCCATGGTCTGGGTGACAAGGTGGTGTTGGGTCCCAGGTTGGACTTGATGCTCTCCAAGGTCTTTTCCAGCCTGGTTGATTCTCTGATGATTGTGACACTGCAGGGCCCTGGGGAAGCAAGGGGCCATTGTGACACTGTGGGGCCTGGTGGCACTAAGAGGACCATGGTGACACTGTGTACGACATGGCAGCACAGAGCCAAGGGGCCATTGTGACACTGTGGGGCTGAATGGAAGCAAGGAGTCCATGGTGACAGTCTGGGTCCTGGTGGAACCACAGAGGCCACTGTGACCCTGGGGGGGGCCTTGTGGAACCAAGGGGCCATTGTGCCACTGAGGAACCAAGGGAATGAAGGGAGAGCCTGGGGACAATGGAATCTTGGGGCCATTGCTCCATTGCAAGGACTCTGGGAACTGAGGGAACATTGTGACACTGTGGTGCCCCATGGAACCAAGGAACCATGGTGACACTGCAGGATCTTGTGGACCAGGGCTCCATTGTGACACTGGGCACCAAGGAATTCATTTTGACACTCTGAGGCCTCATGGAACCAAGAGGCCACTGTGACCCTGCAGGGCCTTGTGGAACCATGCAGAGCATTGTGACAGAGCAGGACCTGGTGTCATGATGGGGCCATTGTGACACTGCAGGGCCCCATGGAACCAAGGGGCCAGTGCTGCTCCTCAGGGACTCCTGGAATGAAGGAAACATGTTTGACACTGTGGTGGCCCTTGGGACCAAGAGGCCATTGTGACACTGTGGAACCAGCCAGAGGCATTGGACCTCAGGGGAACCAAGCCCCATGGACACCAAGGATCCATTCAAACAAGGTGACACTGTGGCCTAACAAGGTCCAAGAGACTTGGGTCCACCACCAAGGGGCCATGGAACCAAAATTTCACAGTGACACTGGGACAGGGCTGGACATGGAGCCATTGGGACACTCTGGGGCCTGCAGGGACTGATGGACACCAAGGCTCTCATGAGGCTAACAGTTGCCCAGGTTGGATCTGAGGGGCCACATGGCCCTGGATGGCTCCCTGGATCAGGAATGGTGTGGCCAGCAAGGGCAGGGCAGTGATTCTTCCCTGAAGGGCACTGGTTGGGCAGCACCTCAGTGCTGTGTCCAGTTCTGGGCCCCCAATTTGGGAAGGACATGGAGGGGCTGGGGTGTCCAGAGAAGGGCAACAAGGCTGGGAGGGGTCTGGGACACAAGTCCTGTGGAGGAGTGGCTGAGGGAGCTGGGGTTGTTTATCCTGGAGAAGAGGAGGCTCAGGGGAGACAAGGCAGTGTCAGGGCACAGGTTGGACTTGATGATCTCCAAGGTCTTTTCCAACCTTGCTGATTCTGGGATTCTCTGAAACCACCCTTGGAGCAGTTGCAGGATGAGCCCTGGGCCTCCTCTTCAACAAGCTCCAGCAGCCCAGGTCCCTCAGCTTCTCCTGCCAGCCCCAAAGCCCATCCTGTCAGTCCTGCAGAGCCTCTGCAGCTCCTCCTCATTGCCCAGAACAGGGAGCCCCAGGCCAGACACAGCAGCCCAGATGTGCCCCCCTGGCCTGGGGTGCAGGCAAGGGGAGCAGCACCAGGCACTGCAGGAGCCTGCAGACAATTCCTGGGCACTTGTAGGATGATCCTGCTCCCCAAGGGACGTTCCCATGGTGCCAAGTCAGGAACTGCAATGGGAGTGGGGCCAGAGAGGAAAGGGCAAACAGGGATGGGAAGGGAACAGGGCTGGGCAAGAGGAAGAAATTTGTACCAGGGAAGAGTAAAGAAAGCAAAGGTGAAGCAAAGGAAATGCTCAGGGCAGTTTGGGGGTGGCTGCCAGGCAGCCCTGGCTCTGAGCAACAGCATCTGCAGTGGGACAGGAAACTCCCAGCTGATGGGAACAAACTTTCTGGCTGAGTGCAGAGGCCAGGACAAAGCTGAGTGGTTTCCCTGGTGTCCCCCAGCCCTTGCTGGCCCCAGGGGCTGATGGCATTTGTGCTCCCTCAGGTTCATGTCCCCACAGCAACAGCATGGGGGTGCTCCCGCCTGCTGTGTGCAATGCAAACAGGGGCTGCTGAGCCAGTGCTGCCGTGTCTGTGCCTGCAAGGATGGGGCACCTGTGTGAGCTGGGGGAGAGGCCAGGGCTGCAGAGGGGGGATGTTGTTGGCAGCTCCATGAGGACGCTCTGGGACGCTGCCCTGGGCTGTCCAGCGCACTGGGGATGGATCAGCCCCTGCTCTGCTGCTCCTTCCCATCTGCCCCAGGGCCCTTGCAGAGCCCCAGCCATGCTGTTTGCCCCCAGCCTGCCCACGGCCAGCCTGGGGCTGCTCACGGGGGTTTTCTGTGCTGAGCATTGGCCTGGCTGTGTTCTTGAGAGAGCCTGGGCAAGGAGCCTGGAGCCCCCAGGGCCTGGCCTGAGGCGTCAGCACTGCCCCAGCAGTGCCCATGGCCTGTCCCTGCTGCAGCCCCGGCACTGCCACCCCAGGGCTGTGCCCAGCCCTGAGAGCACTCAGGCCCTACAGCAACACCAGGGCCACCAGGGCAGTGGGGCAGGGCCATGGCAGCAGCACTGGCAACACCAAGTGCTGCTGCTGCTGCTGCTGGGCACAGCTGCTGGGCCAGCACTGATCTGCCCCCAGCTCTGCACACAGACATTGCTGCTGCAGCTCCAGAGAAGGCAACAAAAGGGCATCTCTGCAGAAAACTTTGCTGGGAGATCCTTTAGTTCCTTTAAAGCCACCAAGAGCACAGCCCCTCATTGACACAGTCTGTGGCCACAGGGAAGGTGGAGAGAAACAAAATGAGAAATGGCACAAACAATGACATTTTTTTGTGGACAATATGAAAAACTAAAAAAAAAAAAAACCTCCAAAATGAAACCAACAAGAAGTATCAAACATTATTTTTTATTACAAGTGATTTGCAGAAATTGGCCAGCAGTTTAATGTTCCTGAAAGCATCCAGTCATCAGTCTCCACACTGCAGCCTTGAGCTCCTGGTTCCTCAGGCTGTAGATGAGGGGTTCAGGGCTGGAGGCACCCACTGAGTACAGAACTGACAGGGCCAGATCCAGGGATGGGGAGGACATGGAGGGGCTTCAGGTAGGCAAAATGTGCCAGTGCTGAGGAACAGAGAGACCACAGCCAGGTGAGGGAGGCAGGTGAAAAGGCTTTGTGCCGTCCCTGCTCAGAGGGGATCCTCAGCACAGCCCTGAAGATCTGCACATAGGAGAAAACAATGAACACAAAAACAGCCAAATACTAAACAGGCACTAACAGCAATGAGCCCAAATTCCCTGAGATAGGATTTGGAGCAGGAGAGCTTGAGGATCTGGGTGGGATTTCACAGAAGAACTGACCCAGGGCATTGCCATGGCACAGGGGCAGGGAAAATGTATTGGCTGTGTGCAGCAGTGAATAGAGAAAGGCACTGGCCCAGGCAGCTGCTGCCATGTGGGCACAAGCTCTGCTGCCCAGGAGGGTCCCTGTAGTGCAGGGGTTTGCAGATGGACACAGAAGCGGTCATAGCACATGATGGTCAGGAGGGAAAACTCTGCTGAGATGAAGAACATAAAAAAAAAGAGCTGAGCAGCACATCCTGTGTAGGAGATGTTCCTGGTGTCCCAGAGGGAATTGTGCATGGCTTTGGGGACAGTGGTGCAGATGGAGCCCAGGTCGCTGAGGGCCAGGTTGAGCAGGAAGAAGAACATGGGCGTGTGCAGGTGGTGGCTGCAGGCTACCTGGCGCTGATGATGAGGCCGTTGCCCAGGAGGGCAGCCAGGGAGATGCCCAGCAAGAGGCAGAAGTGCAGGAGCTGCAGCTGCCGCGTGTCTGCCAATGCCAGCAGGAGGAAGTGCCTGATGGAGCTGCTGTTGGACATTTGCTGTGTCTTGGCATGGGGATCTGTAAAAAAAGTAAACATGGAATAGTTGGGTTTGGAGAGGACTTTAAATATCCCAGCACAGCCTGGGGCACTTTTCCCCCACTGCCTGCCCAGGGCTCTGCTGCCTGGAGCTGTCCCTGCCAGCAGCTGCTTCCCTGTGCCCAGGGCTGGGCCCTGCCAGTGCTGCCAGAGCCCAGCCCAGCCCTGGGGGCTCAGCTCTGCCCTGCAGACCCCTCCCAGCTCTGGCACTGCCCAGGGGCAGCTCTGGCTCTGCAGGCTCTGATGGCAACGTCAGAGCAACCCTGAGGAGGCTGGAAACGCGACACTGATGCTGCCTCTAAGGGGTCCTGTGCTGATTTCTGTCACTGCCCAGATTATTTAGATCAGAGAGATTTTTTTTTTCCACCTGAACTGAGAAATTAATATCTATGTGCAATTTCCCATCTAGGCAACCCAGAGCAGTAGGTTAAAGCAAGAAGGATTTTCCCTTTCATGCAGCCCCTCCTGCTGTTGCTGTGCTCCCTGTATAGCACTTGGAAATGTTCCAGTAAAAATGTCCTGCTGAAAGCAGTCCTGAACAATGCAGCATCCTCACCACGCAAGGAGAACACTTCCAAGCCTGACCAGCTGTCTCCTCCCACCCAGATCTTGTCCCCCAGTGCTGGCAGCAGCTGCCAGAGCTGGCTGAGAGCTGTCCCTGGCAGGCAGCAGAGTCCCTGCCCCAGCACAGCGCCCTGGGCTGCAGGACCCTGCTCTGCAGGACAGCCCTGGGCACCCCTGGCTGCTCTGCACAAGAGACAATCACAGAATGTACTCACAGGGTCCCTGGGCATTGGGATCTTCCAGCTTTAAGAGGTGGCTCCAGGAGCTGCAGCCGCATTGTCCTGCACCCAGAGGTTCCTGTGCCAAGGGCTGGCAGTGATTGTGCCCCAGGCACTTCTCAGCACCTTCCCAGCCCTGACTGATTGAAGCTCTCTGTGCCTCTGTGCTGTGCCTGGGCTGGCTGCAGGCAGTGCCCTAGCCCTGCTGGGCTGGCAGAAGAGCTGCTCATCAAGAGAAATGTGCTTTTGAAGCTCTTCTTGGTTACCAGGAGCTGCCTCTGTGCCAGGAGCCCAGCCCAGCTCAGCAGCACAGGCACAGCACAAGGACTTTAATGAGCCTCTGGGGCTTTGTGCTCAGGCCCTGAACAGCCGTCCCTGAGAGGGAGCTGAAGAAGCCTCTCCAGAACTCCAAGTCAGAATCCAACTCCAAAGTTTCTTTCATTTTTAATGGGTCCCACTGAGGGACACGACTGAGCAAGTGTCCCCAGGCCCCAGGCAGAGCAGAGAACTGCAGGCAGTGATGACAGGTGGGGACAAAGAGAAGCCAAGTCTTGGTGCCCTGGGGCACAGCAGCAGGGTCTGTGCCACCAAGGGCTGGGAGGAGACACCTTGTCCTGAGGCCCTGGGGCCTCCTGGCACAGCCCCAGCCAGGCTGGGCACTGTCAGCCCCTTGTCCTGCCCTCAGCATCCCCCCCTAGCCCACATCCCAGTGGCCTCAAGGATCTGCTGGAAGGAGTCCCTGGGGAGCCTTGCTCAGCAATGGCCCTGGGGGCTCCTGGAATGCTCCTGCAGGGACTGCAGGTTTTTTCAAAGGACTTTGGGTTTGGCTTTTGCCTTGGAGTCTCTGAGAGGTTTGTGTAATCATGGCCTCCAATTATCTGCTGTAATTAGTCCCTGGAGAGGCTTTGTCAGTAGCAACACTTAGTGGGGCTCATTAATGCTTCACAGTACTCAGGTTTTTTAAGGTACTTGGTGTTTCCTTTTGATACAGACTCTGTGAGAGGTTTCTGCCTGAATGCCCCCAATTATCTGCTTTAATGAGTTTGTCTTTGAGAGCTTTGTACTGACACTCAGTGGGGCTCATTATTACTTAGAGATATTCATAGTTTTTTAAGGTACTTTGGAATTTCCTTTCCATACAGAGTTTCTCAGAAGTTTTTCTGCCATCCTGGCCTCCAATTCTCTCCTCCAAAGAGTCCATGAGGAGCCTGTGTTAGGGATGAACCTCAGTGGGACTTATTCATGCTTTGAGACACTTTGGAGTTTTTCTCTGACTTTGACTCCTGGAAAGGCTTGTGCAATATCCTCTCAGGCCCTGAGGTTCAAGGGCTCAGCTCCAAATGCACCATGAGGCTCATTAGGATCAAGGAAGTCCTGACAAACCATGGCTCTGCCTTGATTTCCCTTTGCTCTCCTGCAGTTCATCAGGAAGGTTTCCGTAGTGGTTTTGGTTCGCCAATTTGAGATTTCTTGGCCAATGCATCAATTGGTGAGTTCAGTGTTGGCTAACTACCAGTGCAGTCACTAGAATATACATACTCATTTCCTCCTGTGTGATAAGATTAGGAGAACGGCAACATAGGCTCAAAACTTTAAAAGGGTATAAGGAAAAGTTCATTAATAGTAATAAATATTAAGAGTAATAAGAATCAGAACAAAACTTTCAGAACACTTCTCCTCTCCCCACCACCTTTTCTTTCTTACTGACAATTATAAGAGAGAAAACCTAAACTTTTCAGTCACTTTACCACCTCTCAAATAGTCTTCAGTTCACTTAGGGAGAGGGAATCTCTTTCATGCTATGGCGACTTCTCCATAAGAAAACAGTTCTCTCATGGCTCTCTATTTCCACAAATAGCAGTCACTAGGAAAAACTACAGTTGTGAAGTCCCTCCCACTTTTTCACAGCTTTTCCAACAGCTGTGTTTATGGGCCATGTAAACTTATGGGGTATTAGTTTAAAGATGAGCTGTTTAAGAGCAAAGGTTCTCTTCATCTATTTCTGAAATCATCTTCATCTCTGAGAACAGAGGTCTTCTTCTTCTTTTCCTGAAGGCACAGGATTTCATCACTCTTCTGTCTTTCTCAGGTTCAAACTTCCTTTGGGATTTCTGCATTACTTCAACATTTGTTTACATTTACCATGGAGCCTTTTGCTGAACAAGTAATCTCCCATCCTTCAAAATGTTATAGGGAAAAGAGCTGTCTGATGTATCAATTACAGTCCTTCTACTTTAGGAAAATCCAAGTTGGTTTATTTCTTGAACCCAAGATCAAGGCATCTCTCATAGAAACTATCTTGTTAGAAACTTCCTTTTCAGTTGGGTTTGGTGTCTTCATGTTGCTCCTGTGTTGGCCTTCACTGAGTCTAATGCTAGATAGGTTTAAATCCATTATCTCAGATGGCTCTCCCATGGATCCAGTTACTGATTAAATGGGTGGAGGGCCTTTCACTCTGTTACTTTGATCCAGATACTCTATGGATTCTGGAACTTCAGTCATTCTGGTGAGAAGGTTCCTGTAAAACCAAAACCAAGATGAACTGATCTCCCAACCGCATGTCATACTAATTTTGCCAGATTAAGTTTTGGTCTCAGTTCATTGTCTCTGGGTGTCACTTCCAAGGGAGTTTTGAGGCCTTTTTAGGAGCTGACCAGGTGGTAGATCCATCACTTCTTTCTTGGCAGTGGTTCCCTTCCTGAAGATCCATCCACTGACAGTGATTCCAGGAAGTCTTCACAAAGAGACTTTCACCCATCCCAGGCTATATGCTGGAAACTGATCTAATTCTTAATAAAGCCAAACGTGACATTCAATCCATGACTTTGGGTTTAAATCATTAATATATAGGTGGAGTTTTATCACTCCATTCTGGGACTGGGCATCTCCTTGGATGCCATACGGTCTTAATTAAGGCAGGAGAAAAGGACTTGCCTTTCCATTTCTGCAGGTATGAGATTAGTTAGAGAAATGAGTTCCAGTGGAATCTTGGGGCCTGGGTGCCATTTAACTTCCGGGCAATGATTACAATTGCTGCTTAATCAAATGCTCCCAACACTGGCATTGTTTGATTGAGTGTGCATGAGTTCCCTAATCTATGAGTCCGCGTGACTGCTAATCTGTTGGCCTGCTTCCACCATTGATCCTCTATCCGAGGATCAAGTCTTGGATGTTTCTGAAGGGTGGTATTATTTCCTGATAATAATACACTGTGTTTTCTCTATGCTTTGACAGTTCTTAGGGATTGATCACTTATCACACACTGAAAATGTATGGTTGCTGCCTTGGTAAATTTTCAGAGCCCCCCTTTATTTGAGAGTTCTTAAAAGTTTTTCCACTGCTGTCCAGGCCCATCCTCCGATGACTGTTTTTTGGTTCTTATATTTTGGGGTTCATTTTCTTCTGTTACACTGTCGGTTTACCTGGGTAATAGTGGCATATAAATTCCTGGCAACTATTCCCTTTCAATTAGATTTCTGTCTCCAATTTGTAGAAATTTCTCTTTAAATCAAAACTTCATTTCTAATGCACCTGTATCACTTGCAGCCTTTTTGATTTTAAAAAAGGAGACACACTTTTTCTAAAATTCTGTTGCATTTAAGGCCTTTAACTCTTCTTCTAGTTTTCTTCCTGCCTCCTAGTCATCCTTTTGAATGTCCTTCAACAACCATCCACCTTTTCCAATGGCTATGGTATTTAAAAATGTTTCTAACCCTTTTAAAACAAATTATACCCCAGAGCCATGACATTAACCCTTTTTGAAGTTCTGTAACCCCTGCCTTCCCTTGTTTTTTGTTTGGGTATGCATCTGCAAGCTGATTCCCAGGGCTGCATTCTTATTCCTTTTTGGATCTGGGATTTCCAATTAGCAGTCACCCTTTTGAGGGGCTTATCTGCATGCACACCCTGCTGACATTTCAAGTCTTTTGCTTATTTTCTATGGCCACTGGCAATTGTAGCAGCTTTAGTACCCTGTGCCTTTATTTCTCCACAGAGTACTGGCAGGTGAGCTGGTTGATCTGACCTTAGCTAAATATTTCTGGTTTGAAAGGTTTATTTTCTTTTCTTTGGAATCACTGGATCTCCATATAAAAAGCGGGGCAGGGTTGGGGGCCTGAGTGGGTCCCAAAAGAGTCCCAAAGGATGTTTTCATTCCTCAGCACTCAGGACGGTGGTTGCTGCCACGGCCGAAAGGCAGATGGGAGGATACTCTTTTGAGTTTGGGATATATCCAGCCATTTCCCATGCTTAATTTTCTTTGCTGCCTTCAGGCACACACTGCAACAGCCTTCTTGTGGAGCTTTCCAGGACTCTGAATAAAAATTGCTATATAGGCCTCAGGTGGGGAGTCAGTGAAGTTTTGGACTAGTAGGCCATATTCTGGACTTTTTCTATATCCACAAAAAAATTTAGAAAGGGTTTCATCTATAGGCAGGGAGGAGGGCCTGACAGGTCTAACACAGTGGGCCAGCTTCAATTTCAGGTGTTGGTCTTTTTCCCTATCTCTCTTCTTCAACTAACTTTTCATACAAAACTTGGGGACTGTGCCTTCCTTAATTCTTGATTATTCCCAGGGCAAACCCTTCACTTCCCTATCTTAATTTTAGAGGCCATATGCTCAAACTATGGGGGCTATTTAAATTAAATTAAAAAATAAATCCCTTGACCAATGTATGGGGCATTTTTCTTCCCTTCACAAAATGGCAAGGCCCTTTTGATCTAAAGTTTTTTTGAGGAAATTTGACAACTCTTGGTAGAATTTCCTTATTTTTTCTTGAATCAGGAGTCTGGAAAAGCCTGTCTTTTGGAACAACCTTTACATTTAAAGATGGCAAAAAAGGGTCACCTCTCCTTTCCAAAGTGTTTCAGACTGGCCAGTGGGTTTACAACATAAACAAACCCCTGGGGTAACCTAGTCCTTTATTTTTTAAATCCTGGAATCGGGGCCCCCATATCCAGGAAAAATATCCCTACTTTCTTCTCTTCTTCTCCCAGCTTTTTTTTTATAACCAGTGGATCCGCTGGGGGTGTGCTGGGGGGTCCTCTACTCAGTTGTAGAGGGGTTAGGCACTACTGGGTACAGATTCACTGTTGTTTGTTCATTTCTCTCAAATCTTGGACTGGGCATTGATCCCATCAGTGACCTTCTTTTGTAAGATTGCATTTTTGGGTTCCTGCATGCTGAGATTGTCTTCCTCTGGGTGGTCCTGGTTGTATTTTCTTTGCCTTTTTCCCTGGACCACTTCTACCAACTGGATGGTTCTCATTGTTTATTTTTATTCTTGAAGGTTTGATATTTAATCAGGCTTCCAGTTTTCAAGACTTCAGACAATCCTCATGAATTTTCTCCTCATTTTCTGCCCAATAACTGGAGAGAGCTTAACTACCATTTTCCTTTCTCTGGTCCCATAAATGTCAAACTCTGGATACCTGTAAATGCCATCCTGATAAATTTCACCCCTTTTAGAACTAGATGGAACATCCCCAATTCCCTTTTAGGGAATTCCTTCAACCAATTTATTTCATTTGGAACTGCATCTTTGAAACCTTCCCTTGTCTTGGTTTAAAAGGACAGGGTGTCTGCTAATGAAGGCAGGAGCTGCCCTGGGAAATGGAAGGGGTAAACCCCATCCCTCTGAATCTTTATCATTTTGAAATTAAAGGTGCTCTCAGACACAGATATGGGAGCAGGAATAACAGTTCTTTGTTTAGCGAAGAAAATCAAAATAAAAATAAACAATGCAGTAATACAAAACAACACTGACTGACAAGTCAGAATAAAACCATGATATCCTCCTTCTGGTCCCACTGCCTCTTTGGTAGCAGTGCAATTAAAATAAGTTGCCTCCCAGTCCCTCCAGCAGTCTTACTGCAGACAGGTGTGTTCTGTTGGAGCAGGATTCTAGAAAAAGGTGTAGTTTTCCTCTGAATATCCTGGTGGTATGGATGGGCCTGGTCTTCAACCTCATCCTCAGAATCCAGTGGAAGGGCAGCTGCTCCTCCTGGAATCAGTGGAAGGGCTGTTCTGGTGTCCAAAAATCTCAGTGTCCCTTGCTCTCAGAATGATAAACCTTATTCCCTCCCTCTCATACAGGCGTTGTCACAATGGGATGATGCTGAATTTTTGATCAGTCTGTTTTCCCTTTGCCTTGTTTTCCCATTAACAGCAGATGTGGATCTGAGGGCGGCCTGATCTGTGGAAGAGATTTGGAACCTTTGGTGAAAAAAAAAGATGATTAAGACAAAAACTGGCCCATCCAACATTTACCTTCCCATTCTAGGACATGCTTTGCCATGACATCTTTTGAATCTTCTTATTTTCGGAGCTGCTCCTACTGGGCCTTCTCCCCAGTGAGCCCTCCCAAACAAGATGTAGTTTATTCTTAACTGCTCTGTGGGATGGGTGCATCTGTGATTCCCTTTCTATGGGTGTTTGGATTTCTAACCTTCCCTCACAGTGTCTTTGCAGTTTTCTCACACACAGATCTCTAGTTGGCAGGTATTCTTAGCTGTGATCCTCCCTACTTCAAGCTTTAATCTCTCAGGTATAGTCTGGCTGTAACATATAAATTTTAATTTAAATCAAGTCTTCTAAGAACAGTCAAATTCTGGAAATCTCTCTTCATCCTCTGCATTGCGTCCAAGGACCAGTCTTGTAATGCACTGAAGAACTCCCATTGGAATGACTTTTGAGGCTATTTCGTTTATCACTTTGGTGAGATCCCTTAACCTTTACAGCAGGTTGTTCTCAGGTATGTGGCATTGATGGTAAGTCTTTTCTAGTTCTTTTCATTGCACAATCTGATTAAAGCCTTGTTCCTATTGGCTGAGCTTTACTGCTTTGCAAAAAGCTGTGCTTGTTAGGCTGACCACAAAGAGCGAAAACTCCAGGATAATGTCTGGAAAGCCTACCAGGACCATGCAGATGGCCAGAGAGTCTCAAATTCACACTGAGCCAAAGATTGACTGTGGGGTTTTTCCTCCCTGAAAAGTTGGCTTTTCGTAATTAAACTTTTACTTATGTTAGGACTTCTCCCTTGGGGATGAGGTTCATTTCTGTGTAAAAGGAGACGCTTGTGCCCTCAACACTGTAATTTTTCTGGGGTCAACACAGCATACCATAATTCTCCTGATGGAGACACATTTCTTTCCTGAGTTTTTCAATGGGCAAAGCACTTTGGATTCGAATCCAAACATCCATGCTCTCGACCTGTTAAGCATGGGAGTGCATGGACTAAAATTTTCCAGTTCTCTTTGGACCGTGGGTTGGACTCTAAAGTCCATCCAGCCTTTAGGCTGCTTTTTCTGCTTCTTGCGGGCGGGAGAGCTGTTTTTGGATGGAGGGGCCTGCCCTGCCTCACCCTGTTCAGGGGGAGAACACCCTGTTCCCCCGGTTCCTGGGTGACCACTCCTGGAGGAGCGATTTCCTTTTCAACCCCAAACGCGGTGGCACTGTTACAGACACATTAACATTTTCTCTAATACATTAACCATACAACGATACAGTTTCCCCAGCGCGTTCCTCTCCCGGGGATAGGGGAGCGCGCCCTGGCACAGCCCTGCAGCTTACCGCCCTGGCGGTCTCCTGGGCCCGCCCGCGCTCAGGCGGCACATTCCCTGAGACCCCACCTGCAGGGCCAGCAGGCACTACGGACCCGCCCCGCCGCCTGCCGGGGCGTCCGCCCAGCAGCTTCACCCGGCTTCTGCGCCTGCACCGCGCCTTCCACACCCCAGCTCCGCTGCTTCCTGCGACTGTGCCCGATGTCGCTGGGCGGCAACGATCACCGCCGCCTCCTCCCTCACCCAGGCCGACATCCCCGCCGCCCGCGCCTAATGCGGCCGACCCCAGAGCCAGGGCAGGCGACACCTGGCGCGACTCCGCGTTCCCGCCTCCTGCAGGCCCTCCTGTTTCGGGCGCTGCTGATACATTGCCGAGCCGGCCCAGCAGCGGCAGCATCCACCGTCACCCCCTGCTTGATGAGACTTCCCCCCAGTTCTTGAGCTGTCCCATGGCTGCCCCTGCAGTAGACTGGGACAGGGAAAGGAGCATCAGCCTCTCCGCACGTAGGGGGGTATGGCCCCGCCAGCTGGCTGTGGGGCAGCCCGGCTGCCTGTTTTTAAGATCGGAGTTCTTGGGGCTTGGGCTGTTATTCGATCAGGGTTTCCTTGAGGGAGTCTTGGCGTCTCTGCCTATGGGCT